>OZ010787.1:367114481-367300412 GCA_963932465.1 Maratus speciosus | reverse complement strand
ACAGTGCGTCAAGTTCGGGTTTGACTTCAAATAAAACTTTCGTGTCAGGGTCGGGTGCAACCCTACTTATGTAGGACTCTAATGCGGATAACAATACAAGGTTGTCACAAAAGCATGATGTCAATAAACAATCTCTTGAATTCTGTTTTATGTTTTTGTTAAAAATTACTTGTTAGTCATTCGTTTCATTACTCGTATCCTTTAAAAAACTGTAAAATCTGTCTATTTCTTTACGCATGATTTTTTAAAGTTAATGTATAACTATATCCATCCAACATCTGTATAATATGACGTTGTATATGTTTATCCAATGCACGCCACGGAGACGCACTCGACTAATGAGAGCTTCTGCGAACGAATGTTTCGCCTAACGGAGATGATTGTTTGATTGTTCAAGAATATAGATCCTGCTAATGAATGCTTTATTGTATGCACACGCCAGCATATACTGGGTTTCAAAAGATATGAACATCCAGTTTTTCAAGCATAAAAAAGAAGAAAATGTTACAAAACAAACTGAAGTCTAATCAATGTTAGAAGCAGAAAAAATAATTTTATTTTATAACAAAATGTAATTGAAACAGCAATTTATACATAAAATAAACTGCATTTTCCATTTTGAGGTGTTTCTTATGATATTAACATTGGCCAAAAGTATAGATTAATAGCCAGTGTATGTACCAGATCTTTTAATTAATGTAAAAACGCGATCAGGCATCGAGTGGACCAAGCTTTTTAATATATTTTGGTTGATTTCATTCCAGTGGAAGATGATAGCAGCATTTAATTCTGAAATTGTGGCATATTGTTTTCCATTTGCGTAAACAGCTCTAGCCAGTAGGCTCCATACATTTTCCATTGAATTTAAATCAGGAGAATCAGATGCCCATGGAATTACATGTGCACCATTATTAAGAAACCATTCCCAAGTTTCCCTTGTTGGGACATCCAGAAAGGTTCGCCAATTTACTCAGCAAATGGTAGCAAGTTTTCTTCAAGTAGATCTTGGTAGGTTAATGCACTTATTCTTCCAGAGGGAAACGCAACGTTGATCTTACCATGAAATCCAAACGCAGCCCAAACCACGAGTGAACCTCCACCCTGCTGCCGTTTTGAAAACGTTTCTGGTTTCTTATGCAGAATATACATATCGAACATGTACATACCGTGCCAATAATAAGAAAAACTGTCCGGAACTGTCGAAATTTAAGTTTTTTTTTCATCGGAAAATATTGCTCTTTCATAGTCTAGTTTCCAATAAGTTAGAATATGAAAGTCATGTGATCTTTTGCCCAATCTATGTGATTCTGCTGATGCGTTTTAGTCATGTGTGGTTGGGGCTTTCTTTTCTTGAACCTCAATTCTTGACTACTCTGTACAAGGTACTTTTTTGACACTGCTATCAGTGGATCGCTTGAAAGTTCACCTAAAGTTGTTTTCCCATTGCTCATTCTTTTTATAATGGCTCTTTTTTCTCTTTTGGACAGCTTTGGCGGTCGTCCCGGAGATTTCTTTGCTCCATAATCCTCTTTTAATCGAAGATAATTTAATAGTACACCTGGAGATCTTTTCAATTTTTTTTTTTTTTTTTTTTTTTTTTTTTGCGATAGCTCTGGCCGAAAGTCCTTAATCCTTAAAAGCCACAATTTTACTTTTCTACAAACCATTTAAATCGCTTTTAAGACCCATACTTCTAGAGCTCACTTTACGATCAGGTTTGGAAATTTCCTAGTCTGCGAAGTATCTTTATATGCTAAATAATTTGCATATTTCGGTTTCTTTTTCTCGGAGTGGCATTCAATATTCCTGTACAGTTTCCATGCTCGTTTAGTAATAATTTCGATCAATGTTCATATCATATTGTAAACCATTCTTTTAGATAATTCATATTTTCAATGAATTTAAATTTTGATATTTCTTTTACAGCTATGTGTTATGTAAAATTACTGTATTTGTCTCGAGAATGAGTTTTCTGATAATGATTTATGAATTTTTGCCAGAGTATCACAAAATTACTAGGTATTCATATAATTATAAAACCTAGTGAAATGCACCCGCATTGTATTTTAAATGGGCAGAAAATTCTGTTTCGATTAACGAAGATTTCAACTAACGAATATGACTCCCGATCGAATTATCTTTGTTAGCCGAGGTATCGCTGTATAAATAAATATGTGCGTATGTGTGAGGTGAGTGCGCCCACGAAGAACGCTATAAATTTAAATGAGCTAATAATAGTAAAAGAATTGGCGACCACTAAGGTAAAATTTGGCCTTAATATGCACAGTAATTTCTTTCAGGCTTTTTTTTTTATAAAATGTAACTAAGTTTAGTTCGCAGTTTGAGCCGAATAAAAAAATTATCCTTAGACAACGTGTAACTTTCAATTATACTTTGGAAGATTGGTCAAATATTTGATAACATAAGTAAAATGTACGAAAACAGCTTAAGGGGGTATTCCAATCCAAACTGCTTATTTTCTGATTTATTTTTAAATTCATTTTTGCTCTCAAACGCATCAAACTGGCAAATTCTCTTATTTAGAAACTACATAATCTGCCGTGCTTGTCGATTTTTTGATAAATGCAGAAAATGTTGCAAAAAATGCTGTCAAAGGTAGCGTTTTGAACCGAATTTTCTGAAGCGGGAGATCTGGCGATGAAAAAAATGGTCATACTGAGAAAATAATTGTTTAAAAACCAAATTCTAATTAATTGAGCGAAAAATGAAATCACACGGTGTCTTATAAATCTCTTCAAAAATCACCTCAGCAAGTTTCGTGTTTTTACTTTTAAAAATGAGTCTTAAAATGTCTCAGAAAATTTTGAGCTGTTAAGTGTGGAAATTTTTTTTTTTCGAATACACCCTTAAAACATATTCTGCTAGTAAAAAAAAAGGAAACTACCGAACAGTTTTCGTGGAGAAGACAATACAGATTCTGGTGTTTTCCTATGCACTGTAAAAAAAAAAAAAATCCGACCAGTTTTCCTGTAGGAATCGGAAAAATAGTTGCCCTTATCGTACCGGAAAAATTTCCGACTCAGCTCGGAATAAAATCCGTAAAAAAAGGAAATAGTCAATAAGACGGTAATTTACGGATTTTATTCCGATTTTACGGATTTTATTCCGAGCTGGGTCGAAAACTTTTCCGGTACGATAAGGGCAACTATTTTTCCGACTCCTACAGGAAAACTGGTAGTATTTTTTTTTTTACAGTGTGGGCTTTCTGAATACGAAACTTTTATATACGGTAATCGGAAAAAATTGAATATGTATGACAAAGAAATATAGTTCCATTTTTTTATTCAACATACCTGTGACATGTTTTGGCTACTACAATAATGTATATTTAACATTATCCCTTAAAAATTATTTTCTTCCTTTCATTTGTATCTATGTATTTTCATTGAATAGACTGCATATAGTATAAGTTATGGTGATAAAGTGTATTTTTAGGGGTGTTGATACATTTTACTTTATCTTCTAAACTTCTAATGATTATGCGCATAGTTTGTAATTCATTTACATTGCTCTTTTTTTTTACATAAAATAATCTTGAGTTTATTACTATTCTATAATGCAAGAGACATTTAAAAAAACTTCTTAAAAGTTTTGCGGCATAAAACATGGAGGCATAAATTATATTCAATGCAGATTTAATAATGAACTAAAAAATTGAGTAATTTGACATTTTAGGACTTGTATTTATTTATAAACATATAATTTTCTGGATTGTATCCGGATGTTCATTACAGAAAAGTATTATGTTGAACTTTTTAAGATATAGAAAAGGATTTCGTATCCACACTCAATTGTAAAAGAATGAAATTTCTGTGAATATACAGAGTAATTATAATTAAAGTGGGGGTGTTATACAATATTTGATCGAACAAACGCAATCAAATGGTATAAATTATAGTTCAACCGTAGAGATTACATTCAAAACGAAACAATTGCTCAGATTTTTACCACTAGGAGCAAAACTGTCAATTCAGGCTGATTTTGGCAGTAAAATAGACATAAGAAATAGAAATAGGAACGTTTCATGTATTTGTCTAATATTTTATTGAAACTATAGTTTATATGAATATTTTATCGCACAGGCAATAAAAAGGGGAGGTTTCATGTAATTTTCTAACATTCATGAACTGCTTGTTTTTTGCTAAATCTATCTTTATGATCTAATACTATTTACAGAAAATTTCTTTGCGTTTGGGCCGGCGGATTTTTTACAATTGAGCTGTAAATACTTCTGCATTATTTATCGCTATCTTCTATGCCTCCTATCTTTCCTCAGTCGATAATAGGTTTTAGCATTTTTGCACAAAATATATTAGGAAAAACTTAGAGATACTACTAAATACTGAAAAGCCTTTTCTGTACAGCTTTTATTTTTATTCTAAAAAAATGCAAATATTTATAAGCATCATTTGTAATAAATTAGCATCTGTAATGATTATCTGCAAAATTTGACCAGTCACCTAATCAAAAACTACGTTCTACAGATCTTTTTTTGTTGTTGTTGTTTACAAAATCAAACGCGGTCAACCTTGTGAAACGTTTTTAAACATATAAAAGTAAAGTTTGAAATCATGTTTCTTAATTTAAATGAAACGCGCAATCGTCGAAATCTCTTACAAATTTAACACACTTTATATTATCCCTTCAGAAAACATATAACAAAATACATTTTTTTTCAATACTATATGTTTTAAAATCATTGACTGATAAATCAAGTAATGGACACTTTTATATCAAATAACTTTTAATTTGATGCCAATGTTAGTCATTTTAGCTTCTAAATATTCGCTTCAATCTTCATTAATTTTTTTAATTAAAAGAGTTCAAGAAATTTATAATAAATAATTAGAACACAGAGAGTCTGATCTTATTTAATTCTTTTCATACGCTTATGGTCCATTAGCAAACTCTACAATTTTTAAACTGAAGCAAATCTTATTTCAAGCGTTCTTCCATGTGATACTAAAACGTATCTTTGTTTATTTTCTGCGAAATAAATTTGAATTGTCAGCAACTCAAAGTGGTCTTTATTAGTTATAAAGTAGTAATTTTTGTGTACTAATAATAATATTATCATCTTCCAAAGTTTAAGATTGAAAATATTACCGTGCAACGTCTATTAAAAACTGGCAAAATTTGTCATCTTGTTGTTTCATTGTCTAGTAGAACATGTGTTATTTAAGATAAAACATTCTTCAAATTATAAAGGACTGACAACAGTTTTTTTCTATTCATTTACTTTATTTTTAGTTCAGGAGGATTTATAAACTGAATAACTTTTAAGCTAAAAGAAAGTGAAGTCGGTACTTCCCATCGTTTTAAGAGTCCTAATAGTTATGATATTTTCCCAAAGTATTATCTCCCATTCGGTCTATTCTACTTTGGAAGGCTATCATGACTATTATGAATTTAAATTCGTGAATTAAGGGAATGAGAAACAAAAGGATTATTAAGGTTACAATAATATAACTGATAAAAATAATAGAGTTTTGGGATTTTTTATTTATTATTATTGTTGTTGATGTTGTTTGTTTGTTTTTTTAGTTTTACTCTGTCTATCTTAAAAAGCTTAATGTTAAAGAAAAAGGTCAATGCATATTGTCAGACTGATTGAAATTGATTCTTCCCATCATTATATGGATTATAATAGTAGTGATATCTTCCCAAAGTAGGACAGACATAATGAGAAGCAATTTAAATAATGCTATTATAGTTATAATAATATAACTAATAAAAATAGGGGAGTTTTTTGGATTTTTCATTAATTGTTATTATCATTATTACTATTATTATTTGTTGAGTTTGACGCTGTTTATCTGAGAAAGGAAGTAAAGTTACAGAAAAAGTCAATGCACGAAGTCGATGCTTCCGACCATTATATAATTTTAAAGTCATAATAATCGTGATAGCTTTTCAAAATAGAATATATAGACTGGAAGATACTGCAAAAGGATTATTTTTTAGCTGAGAAATAGCAATGAACTAAATGAAGAAATTAAGTCACTTTTTTCCAAGATCCTAAGAATACATATATATATATGATGAAAAGTAGAACCTAATTCCAATAAACGACACACTGTGCAATTGTTGAACCGATATATACCCACTATTTAAATGTTAGAAAAAAATAAAGAGTTAGTTAAATTTATTTTCACAAATATATAATAGTAAAACTCAAAAAACAAAAACAAAAAATTTTGTTTTTTTCTTTCTTTATTATTATTGTTGTTGTTGTTGTTGATGATCAGCTTCACACTTTGTATTTGAACAAGCTTGCGTAAAGTTGCAGAAAAAGTCAATGTACAATGTTCAAGGGATTGGAGTTAATACTTCCCCTTCATTAACGGGATTTAGAGTCATAGTAGTCATTATAGCGTCTCAAAGGAGAGTAGACAGAATAGAAAGTAATTCTAAAAGATTATTTTTTTAAGGCCGAGAAATATCAATGAATAAAGAGAAGTGACGAGGTCACTTTTTTCAGAGATCGCAAGCGTAAAAAAGAAAATATGATGAAAAGTACAATCGAATCCAATAAACTTCACACTCTGCAATTGTTGAACCGTAACGTCCCCACGAATTAAACGTTAGAAAAAAAAACAAACGTGCTGGTCTAAAAACGTGCCATGCATTCTTTATATCAGACTTCAAGTTGATAAAGAGGCTGAGTAAAATTGATTACATGCAAATAAATTTATTTCCATAAAAAGTGAGCATGGGTATCTTGTGAATTTAAAGTACGCCTTTTGCGATTCTAAAAAATATGCTCATCGATTTTATCTGCAGCTGCTACTGATGATGCATTCAAAAAATATATTAGTTTAGTCGGAGTAGCTATTTCGTTTTAATATATTGCTCTCAAAATTTAAATGGAGGTATGCGGGAAATTAAATTTTAGCAAGAGAAAAGTAACGAATAAATAAATAATTTAAGAAAAAATAAGTAAATTCTTTTACTAGCAAGATTAATTTATGCACCAGAATGACTAAGGAAAATAAATGAAGAGCTCAGATGATAAAAGTGGTAAGTGACACAATCATCATTTTGAGAATATGAGCTGTAAAGTTCCAAATATTATTTGGGCTTATTGTCAAAATGCCTGCTTTAAAAATTAAAATCCCTGTGACTATTAGGGTTTCTTTTCTAATAGTAATTTAACAGATTGTAGAGGATCATTGATTGTCTTCAGTGATATGATTAACTATTTTTTTGTCACATACTACCTTTATCATCTGAGCTCTTCAAATAGTTTTTTTCATTCTTCAATTTCCTACATACATTAATTTTTTTATTTCCATACTTAACATTCCATACTTATATATACAGCGTTAGATAGTTACATACATATATGCGTGTATCTTATATACTTGCATACACTTTACAAATATGTATTAGATACGTGTACCTACATTTTACAAAACATGGAGCATACATGCATGTGCATCTTACATACCTGTATGCATATATACATCTTACGATACATAACTTACACACACCATACAACATATTTACTTTATCTTTAGTTTTCGAAAAGAATAACACTAGTCAAAAATCATCATTTTTGAAACATCCGTAATATTACTTTTTTTTTAAGTTTCTTTTATCAGAAAAAAGTATTGTTTTTAAGTTACATCTAGAGGAATCCATGGGTAGTTTAAAAACGAAAAGAATTTTAACTTGCAAGAAATTTTACGCATATCTCCAAAACGATTTTGAATTTGTGTCATTGTTCTCGGAAATAGACGATATGTACAGTCGTGGAAAAAAAATAGTAAACACCCCTACTAACTCTGCAACAAATTATTGTAGAAGAAAGTTACTGTTACCAAACGATGGGATATAAAGCCTACTTTTAAATGATGCATATAAAATTTTCTTAGGGTGCATTTACACATCCAAACGAACCCAAACTTTGTTTTTTTCCAATAACAATATCCAAGTTTGACACCATAAATAAATTCTACACCCTTCAATTAGCCTAAAAACAAATTTTCATGAAATTCGTACGATTATATTCAGAGAAATTAATTATTTTAAAATGAGCCTATTTTAGGGTTGGTATCCAAGTTGAATTTCGGTACTCGATTGTTGAAATGCTACAGAATGACTATGTTACTTCTATTAATGTATTATTACTTGCCAATATGACCATTTCACTTGCTTAATATGTTTCGACTATTGCCAGCCCAAATGTTTCAATAAAATGAGTAATATATATATATATATATATTTTTTTTTTCAAATTATGCTTTTTTGCTCATCATAGACTTCCCCTTAAACCACCATTTTGACGATTTTTAACCATAATTCGAAAAATACTTGGAAGAAAAATTAGAAATTGAGAATTCGCATAAAGCAGGACGTATTAAACCTTTAAGACCCAACCCGCAAGATCGTGCGTTTTAGACATTCATTTAAAGTTTTGCTTCTGAATCATATGTAATAAAATCTCGAATCGAACGATCGTTCTGGTTTGCAGATAGAGTAAAGTATCATTTTTTATCAACAGGTAGCAGTTGCAGTCCATGTTTTACTTTCTACATGCATGACTAGCTTTGTTTACAAATACATCGGGTCTTAAAGGGTTATTATATATCTATCAAAAAAATGTAGGCTGCAATTCATTTTTTTTTCGATTATTAATTTAATAATTCGTAATTCATATTATAAAATTGTAAAATTGTAAATTCAGTGTATTTGTGTTTGGGTTTTTTATTATTATATCCACACAAAAATTATCACATTAGGATTATAATTTCAGGAAATATTAATAAAAATATGAAAATGTAATTTAGCATTAGAAGCTCTAAATTTTAAATGTTTATGGTTAAAAAACTTATTATTTAAGTCACTTGAAATTTCGTTTCTAGGCATAATTTGAACAAAAGATTTAAAATACATTGTCAAAATTGGGTGTTACTATTGAAAAAAACAAAGTTTAGTCAGGTTTTGATTTGTAAATGGTTTCATATATATCATTTAAAAGTAGACTTTATTTCCAATCGTTTTGCACCAGTAACTTTCTTCTGTTATAATTAGTTTCAGAGTTAGTTGGGGGTGTTTACTTTTTTCCACGACTGTACAACTTACAATACATGCAATACTTACTGCATTTCATGCAATACTGCTTTTTAAGGAAATGAAAGCAGTAGCTACCACAGTGATTCTAATGAAGAATTTTTCACTTGTGTGAAGTTTCCTAAACCTGATTAAAATAAAAATTGGTAAACACGAATTTTCACTGAGGAATCTTCCATAATCTTCCATATTGTCCTATAATTTTTTTTAAAGATTTTTTTTCGGCAAACAAAAATAACAGTTAATATTAACTAATAATGGCATGTTAATCGTTGCTTTATTCTCGGTTACTAATTGTTTGATATATTAAAATTAAATAACTCTATTTATTTTAAATCTATCACAATATTTTCAATGAAATCAACAATATAGGGGGAAATCACGTTTCGGAGTAAGACAAATCGTGGTATTTGTTTGGCTTACATATTATAGGTCCCGTACCCCTGACTGCTTTCAAAACCAGTATTTCCAAAAATAATTTTCGCCGCATTTCATTGCATATTCTGGGATTGAATAAAGCGAAATTTACTTTATGGAAATAAAGGTATTCAAAAAAAGTACTCGTACGAATCCAGCATTACTCTAATTATTAGTAAATTAAGTTAAACTGTAAGGGTCAATATCTGAAAATTGGACAATTTGCGTCCACTGCCAATATTATTTCATTAATTTTACTAAAACCGAAAACTGAAAAACGTAATATATTGTAACATTTGTTATATCAATTACCAATGATAAATGGACATATAATGATGTATAAATAATTAGTTTTAAGCTTTAAACAAGTGAAATCATCATTTCAGTCCCTGTCCCCAGTTACAAATATCCAATAGTAAATGTATGCTGTAAACATTTCTATAAATATTATTAACTTTTGCTATTATATATTTATACCTATATATATAAAGTATGGGAAAATATACTTATCCTTTCTTAGTATAGGTTGTATAGTAAAATATTGTAGTAAATATATTTGTCCCTGAGGTTGACCATCATCTCAGTCCCTCTAAACACACATTTAGGTTAACACATACTAGGTGGCGCTGGCAGAATTATTTCCATTGCAACAGCAACTAAAGTTCAACTAGCCACTATGGAATAAGGTAAGTTGTTTTTCTCTTTGTTTCGTATTTAGAAATATTTAGTTTTTGTTCTGAATAGAGATGAGTATTTTTTATAACATCATTCATGTCCCCCTATTTAACTTTTTGCATATAAACAAAAAGTTTATTGCAACTTTATTTACGTAACATACAAATGTCACATGGCATATTTAATAATTTACATGTGGGCAAAATTATTCAACAAAATGGCTGTGCAGCTTTTAAGACAAAAACATCACCTCAGTCCCAATTATTAGACACTGATTATGGTGTTAACAGACACTTTCTTCCATAAAAGTTTATCCTACGCATAAAATATACATCCTCGATCTCAAAAGACTACAGCATTCAAATGAAAAAACATGTATCATAGTATATAATTGTATTTGGAAGTTGGTACTTTAATTCAAAAAAAAAAAATAAATTCTGGAGTGAAATTGTCCAATTTTTAGATATTGACCCGTATACACACGCATATAATAAAAATTTAACCAATAATTGCAAATATTTTATTGTAATTTGAGTATTCAATTCAATCTACAGAAATAAAATGCAGTTTGCTTGTATTGCATGATTGCCCTTTTTAAATCGTTACAATCTTCAAATCTCATTACGTTATTTTAACTATTTTCTTCCCACATGCATCATCTTTATTGTTTCACGATTTCAAAATTCTGGAAGTAAACATGCACATCTTAGAAAACTTTAGAGAAATCTACTATTCTCTAAGTCTAACATCTGCGAAACCGATCACGGATAGTAAACTTTGGTTTTATATTTTGATTTAAGTTTGATATTGTGGTAAATGTATAAATTTCCAAATGATTATTGTGTTCATGTAGTTAATATTAAGAAATTCCCAGGAAACATTGACGAAAAAGAAGTACTAATATCATACAAATTCTCTAAGGTCTTGACAAATTCCCATTGGCATTTATTATTAAATAAATCTACTTAACCTTTTTGATATTTATCTACATAAATAATAATCTGTATAGTGCTACTTTTGAACATACACTTGATAGTTTGATATCCCCCAGCTTTTTTGCAAAAAAAGTTATGATAATAGTTTTTCTTCTAATTTTGATTGTTATAGAAACTTAATTAACATTTAACTGAAACACGCAAGATTTACTAATGTAATTTTTTATATAAATTTAAGTAAACTGCAAGCAAGAAATACAATCCAGCCTCTTTAAAATGATAAAATACGGATATTTGAACACATTCGATATTTTAGACATGCAATTGTAAATCATAATTTTGTCATGTCGCAATATTATTAGGAACTGATAAAATGGTTCTTAATTTAGGAACCAAAATGAAAGATTTTATTTAACAGAAAATTGATTTTATAATCTTTAAAATATTTAGCGTAATTTTAATGCGTTATAAAGACTTCACAGGCACTTTATTCACAGAATCTTCTATTTTCTATTGTCGTAAAACTATTTTGACGATAATTACTTTGAAATAATTTTAAATATAGTCTATTCATAGTAAATAATTTATTCATGAATTGTTAAAATTTATATTAATATTATTAATATAGGTTTTTTCTGACATTTAATAGAAAATTCAGTGTTAAAAAAATAACTTGTTCCAGTGATTCCTCGTACCTCTTCCGCTGTATCGGAATATTTGCTTAACTGTCCGTAAATCCTTGTGTGGTCATGGTATCTTTAGCGTGATTCCTATATTACCACAATCTTTTTTTTTTATTATTTTCTACTATAAATTAAATAAAGGAAAGAACATAATTACGTCTCTCAAATATTTGAATATATTATAGGTAGCATTTCTGTAACATTAAAATTATTGTGCTTTAGCTCCTCTTCATAGCATTTGGATTACTATGAAAATCGACGTGGATAGTGTGGTGAGGTATTAATATAAAATATAGCGGAATAAGTATGTATATTACGTGCAAGGCAGTATTCTGAATAGGTGCAATAGGTGCAAACTTCCACCAGTATTTTAGTATAGTAATTTTCGCCTTATTTAATCGCAGATAAATAAGGCATAAATTGCTAAAGAAACTAAAAGAAACAAAATATGTTTTTTTATGATTAAAACTACTCTCTCTCTCTATTTATTATTACAAAAAGTTTGACTATATACATATGCATGTATATATATATATATGTGTGTGTGTGTGTGTATATATATATATATATATATATATATATGTATGTATATTTATATATAAATATATATATATATATATATTTATATATAATACAGAGTTGCCAAGTCTCCGGCTTTTCGCACACCAATATTATCTTAGACAAAATGTTTTTCTTTTAAATCACCGAAAAGTTTCAATTAAATAAAAGAACATTTTCTGTATTAAAATACTGGTATCCAAAAGGCCGGAGACTTGGCAGCTCTATACTCGTATATACAGGGTGATTATAAAATAAACTATCCCGGTATATGAGCCCCTAGCTATCATACCGTTCGCAGAAACTGAATGAAATTTTGGTTTAAACTATTTTGAGGTATGCGCTCAAGAATCATATGAAAAACAACAGTTGCGGTTACAGAGACAAAATATCGAAAATTTCAAATGGCAACAACTGTTTTTTTATTATTATTGGAATGTGATTTCCATAGTGAAAAACCATAAATAGCGTTGGAACGGTACATGTAGGCGAGGGAAAACAACTGTGGCACTCAGAGCAAGACTTACTTTTCTAATGACATCACATTTAACATTGTATCTTCGGCTCTGATCTCAGTCTGCTGAATCTCCCTCGAAACGAGAACAGACCAAGGTACGCAGATTTCCTGTTTCGGCGTAAGACACCTCATGACTGACGTCGTCTCACTAAGTGAAAGATAAAGCACTGTGAAATGCTTGTCGCGTATGTTACTTTCTTGCACTTTGAAAAACATGCCGCTTACAGGGAAAGAATGCGGAGAAATTGCAAAGATTTATTACTTGAACGGACAAAATGCCGCAGAGGCATTGCGTGTCTACCGCAGAAACCATGTTCTACGCCAAGGCGCGTGTACTGTAAAACCTGTACGGGAGTTGACACGAAAATTTGTAGAAACTGGTTGCACGTGCGATCGATCTCGGCTTGGACGACCTTCTGTTCCTGTCGAGGCTATTGCAGAAGTCCATGAAACGATAAGTGAAGTTCTTCTTGCAAGTGCACGCGGTGTTGCACGCGTTCTGCAGTTGCCAAATTCTACTGTTCGCAAGATTCTTCACTCTGTTCTCCACATTTTTCCATATCGGTTCCAGCGTGTCCAGTTGGGGCAAGCGGGTGATAAGCAACCACGGCTAGATTTTACGAATGAATTCTTCATCCGGTATGACGCGGATGACAGCTGGCCTTTACATATTCTGTGGGCGGCTGAGGACAATTTCTCGTTGACTTGTAACGTTAATTCGAAGGACTGCGTGAACTGGGCAAACAATAATCCCCATGGTGTGATTGTATTTTCGAAACACGAAGAAAAAGTGACTGTGTGGTGCGGTATAACAAGCACTTTCATCCTCGGCCTTTATTTATTTATTCATTTATTTATTTGAAGAGCTTACTGCAACAGGTCTACAAACGTGTACGGTAACGAGCGCTCGCTCTCTAGAAATGTTGATTAATTGCTTAATTCTTAATTTTCAACAGCTAAATGCTCTAGATGACGTCGTGTGTTTGCAAGATGGCGCTCCCCCACATGTGGTGTTTTCTGTCAAAAGTTTCTTATCACAACAGCTTAGTGACAGAGTTATCTCCCACTATATTTCACGTTTCCGTGACCGCCAAGGTCCCCCGATCTCACTCCAATGGATTTCTGGCTGTGTGGATACCTGAAATCTAAAGTGTATGCATTTAATTGGTAAACTGCATCTGATTTGAAAGATGCCATCAGACATTAGGTTCAACAGATTCTTCTTGCCATGATACGTATTTCAGTGCTAACTACCATCTACCACATGCAATGCGGTGATTCACATGTGAAGGAGGTCATATGAAAAATTTTTGAAACACAATAAAATGTTTTGATTTCTGTTGCTTTTCTGTTCTTAATGGTTTTTTACACTTTTCTTCTTAGTCTGTCTAGGGCCGGCGATTTTCGTGCTACAGTCACCGTTCCAACGCTATTTGTGGTTTTTCACTATGGAGATTACATTCCAAAAAAAAAAAAAAAAAAAAATCGGACATTTTTTTATATGAACTTGTTAGTTTTTTTTTTTTTTTTTTTTTTTGTTTCAAAGTTATATATAGATACAGGTTGTATCAGGATTGATCGTTCAAACTTTTTGTGTGCGTGTGTGTGTGTGGGGGGGGGGGTTAGAAAATAACAAAAGAAGACAATCTCACTCAGGAATATATGGGTACAAACAAATGCATGACGTTGTAGAGGGCGCTGTGTGTTCACAACTTCTGATCACGCGCAAAGCTCTCTAGCAAATCCAGCTGGTCGTCATTCGACATGGTGACTTTGCAGAAGTAACATAAATATGCTAAATGAATATGCATCTAACTTACTGTGCGATCGGGGAAAGCGGTTGGAGAGCTTTGCAAATGTATTCAGAGCGCTGCCCCAACCGGCGTAAACCTCAGTATCTATGTCTGCACGTGTTCATCAACAACTGAAAAGAAATGCAAACTTTTCCTCGT
Source organism: Maratus speciosus (assembly GCA_963932465.1). Taxonomy (NCBI): domain Eukaryota; kingdom Metazoa; phylum Arthropoda; class Arachnida; order Araneae; family Salticidae; genus Maratus; species Maratus speciosus. The sequence continues at coordinate 367,285,579 of OZ010787.1, read as the reverse complement.
TCAGTATCCGTCACAGTGTTGAATGCGAAACACCAAAACGGCGAGGAGTACTTCGTGCTGTTCTTGGATATTCTGTAAGATAGATTCCTCGATTGGAACTATCCATGTCGATCAATTGCCTCCTCTATCATGACAGATACTGGTAACCGATCCAGTTTCGCATGGTTGTTGATTAACACGTACAAACATTTCATACTGAGGTTTGTGCCGGTTAGAGTAGGGTTCTGTATACATTTTTGCAGCTCTCCTACAGCTTTCCCCTATCGCATCGCAAATTAGATACATATCTGCATATTCATTTAACGTTTAATGATTCATGTTACTTCTGCAAAGTCAGCTTGTCGAATACGACCGGTTGGACTTGTCAGAGAGCTTTGCGTGTGATCAGAAGTTGTGGATAGAGAGCGCCCTCTACAACGTCATGCGTTCGTTTGCACCCATACTTTCCTATGTGAGATTGTCTTCTTTTGCAATTTTCTATCTCCCCACCAAATTTGAACGATCAATCCTGTTACTGTATATATATATTAATTTCAATGTAACCCTACATTACTTCCACTCAAGTGTGCATATTTCTTTTTTTAACATATTAATCACTAATTTATACAGGATTAACATCCTAAGTAATTCTTAATTTTTAAATAACAATTTAACGCTTTTAATTGAAAACGCCCTAAAACATAATTTTCCTCAAATTTCATCCATTCGATAATCCAAAAATAATAAATAGATTTCTTTTGTACATATATTACAAAAAATTATAAATTGTAGGGCGGGTGGATGATAGATTAATGAGGTTAGGTGATGTTGTTTGCATTCATAAAACAGAATTTGTGCGTTAAATATGTATATTATGTTTATGACATACTTAATGAGGTTATTATTTTGAGTATGTAATGTACACCATTGTTCATTTTGCACAAAGTCAAACTCAAAAAAATCTGGGATCTTGTACAATTTACTCCATTTTTCATTTGCTAATTTTTTTTTCATACTTCTGTGATTGTTTATATATTGGGGTATGTATTCTATTCTTCCTGTTTTGAAGTATATATCGTTATTTAAAGCATTTGGTGAAGAGTTCCCATAATCCTTTCTTGGTATACGAAATATTTGTGTGAAGTTGGGATGGAATTAGATTGGAATTAAGCTGCAATAGCTAGTCTGATTACCGAAAAATCATATTTTTGGTTAATATTATGAGAATCACCCACTGAGGATGAAGTAGCTTATATTACTTCGTTTTATTTATCAATTTCTTGCTGACATTTTTCTGTTCGTGTTTTGTGTTGATGTTGGAATTATATGTAAATTCTCCAAATTTAATTAAATCAAAACTTTAGAAAGATGAAAAAAATAAAACAAACATTGTTCCGAATTTGATCTGGAAAGAATTAAATACTTAAGTAATATTTATTTTCCCAATCGTAACTGGAAAATATATTTATGGATATTACGATAAATGTTTTGAAATTCCAAAATTGAAAGTTTCTAATTAAAATGTCGAATGTATTATGAGATAAACTTTTTATGTACTTTTTTTAATAGTATATAATAAAATTTATTGTATATTATGACAATGTGAAAAAAAAATTTTTTTTACAATTTTTTGAAAAGGGAATATTACAAACTTCGTGTTGCAATAAAAAGGTTCAAAACAAAACAGCACTTGTCCAAACATTATGTAAAGGAACAAAAAGCTCAGTATATTGTTAATCTCAATAATAATCACCATGCTCTCGTGTTGTTTAACAAAAAACATTAAAAAATCGATGTAATTGTTATGACGCGAGGAAATTCTAGTTCGACCATGAACAATGCCAGAGACTTTTTTTTTTTACTCCTTCTGAAAATTTTGAATTTTGAAGTGCTGTTTTTATTTTGAATCGTTTAATTAATTTTAATAAAATATAGTAATATATAAAATTAAGTCAACTTGCTTTTCTCCCAGAGCTTTTTTTAAGAGTATTTATTTCATTTATTTTTTACTGCTGTAACCTGAAATGCTAATCAAATTGAAAAAAAAATACATATGTGTTCAATCATTATTATTCACTAAAACTTCAATGAAATGAAGCTATTTGCTGTAGTTTCTATTATTATATATATAAAAAAATTGCCCTGAAAAGATTTCTCTTTCTATAAAAACACGGGAAATTTGCGAAAAGCAATACGCTTTTAAATGTTAAATAATGGCAGAAGTGAAATGATTTTTATCAAATATTTCCTTTTATTTCAATCGTCAACTTTTAGCTATGGCTTCTTGCTTCATATATAATATGGCTTCATGTTTCCCAATCTGAAGCTGTTGTTCTATTGTCGTCCTATCAGTTCTGAAAAGGGCTTAAGTATTGATTAATTTAGCATTTGAAAAGAACTTTTATGGCATAAAATCATAGAAATGCTCCAAAGCTTGATTTTTTTTCTATCTAATCCAATGTGTTTTATCTGATAAATTTTACAGATTTCGAGATTAAAGAATTTTAAGATATTCGTAAAAAAAATAAATAAATAAATAAAATAAACTCATTTTTTAGGTATTATTTAATTTATTTGCAACAGAAAATTTTTTATCACGTTTCATATATTATGTTTTTAGGCTTTTTATTTCAAAATATTTTTTGTTGCTCCGTTGCGATATAGTGCGAATGCATTTGATCCTTTTAATACATAGTGTATCATATCTATATCTATTTATCAAACAATAAAATTTAAAATTTGGACTTAAAAATTGCAGTCATATTTTATGTATTTTTTCTTTTTTATACCACTCAAATAGTTTCATTGGGGGGGGGAGGGGGAGGTTCTAAAAAAACACATGCAGTTAAGGATTAAAATACGTAATATTTACTTAAGTGTGATTAATGCAAAATATTTAAATAAATAGATAAAAAACGTGCAATAAAAAGCGATAATAAAACTTTACAAGAGTTACCGCATCTTTAAGGTAAAAATACAGAAAAAAAAAAAAATCCTTCTTCTTCACTCACCATTTTTCTAAATTCCCAAAGCATTAAAAAATATAAGTACTTTATATTACCACGCTTTTCCCGCTTGTCATAAATAAAATCGCAAAAATCAATATCATTGAAAAAACTCTTGCAAATTTCAGAACAGAAAATATATATATATATATATAATTCTATATGGAATACCAAAGCAGTTCAATTGATCATCTCCCATAAATATCGGAAAATAATAATTAGCATTTAATTGATCTTTTTCCAAAAAGTCTACCGTGATGTGAAATCACATTTGACTTTTAAATTACCCTTTTTTCCTTTATTAAATATCGCTTTATATAATTCAATGATTAATTTATTTTCAATTTTACTTAAATAGTGTTTTCCTATTCTAAATAAATGAAAGAAATAATTAAACTTGCCTGTCGTTAAACGCTCCCACGCAAATCCACGTCTTTAGTCCTCACGCGAGATCAATCGCAGAAATCAGTTTAAAATACATATAAAAGAAATATCCCCAGATTCAACTTTTCACCTTTTCACGTTCGTTATATATTTCTTCTTTATGCAATTGTTTAACCCTTTAGTGTGCAGCTTTGCATATATGCAAACAACAGTGTTTTGAATGCAATAGATCTTTTTTTATTCGTATATACCTAATTCACCCCAGAAAATTAAAATAGCAATATCTGCTTCAATTAATAACAGACATTCCGTATTTAAATAAAGCGAAATTAACCATTGAAACTTTCTGGTGTAAAGTCAGATTCTCTGAACTAGGTAATTTCTAGAACGTATTCTATCATGGGAATTAAAGGGTTAAAGGTTAAGTTTTATAAAATAAATAATTATATAAAATAAGGTATTTGGAGACATACTTATTAAAATATTTACTAATTTGAAATATTTTAGCGTAAAACAGCCACGCGACAGTTGTTTTTACTTGTATTGCAGATGTGCAACAGAAGAAAAGATTGACGTATTATATGAAAAATGTATCTCTGATTTTTTTTCATTATTTTTCCTGTGTAATAAACCTTTCAGAGAACCATATATAATTTTTTCGAAACAAAATAAAAAATCACGCATTTAAGGGTTAATTCTGAATCATATAATAGCTAAGCGGTTGTCGCTCCTTCATTATTTTATTTATCTATGCGTTTTATGTCTATCACAGGGTTTCTAAAATTGTTTAATAACGTACTAATTGGCCAGGTTTTTAATTTTGCTAACCGAGCAAATTTATCCTTAAATTCAAAATTATCAATATGTTATTATTAACAGATATCTAATGATTCATGTTCTGTTGCCAAATTTGTTATGCCAGGAAGTTAAAACGAAGAATTTGTGGCGTTTTGAGTTTGATCTTTTCCTCTCTAACCAGCTGCTGCAAACAAGTAGGCTGTTTTACCCTTGTACGAAAATTAAGGCAGCGCCTACCTTCTTATATCATTTTGCCTAGCTATTCAGTTTCAATTAACGTTTTCAAAACTCCAAGAATGTGTCTTACTCACTTTTATCTAACAGAAAAGAATTTTCAACATTACTAAAGAACCTACAATAACGGATGAGTGCTACTGTTTTCTTCAATTATTTATCATGTCTAACCAAACTCTACAATATACATTGCAGGACCTTGGATTAGACGTAGTAGCGTGGTGGTATCTTTTCGAAGGCGTATGACAAAATTTAATAAAGAAAAATGTTTTATTGAAATAAAACAAAGGATTCATTCTAGATTAAGGTTTGTACACATACAGTTGATGAAGGATCGTTGAATGATATTCGACAACTGCTTGATTAAGTAATAAGTCCCAATAGGTTGGATAGATTGTCAACAAATAAATAGAGTCTCTGACTTTGTCAACATTGGTTTAAGAAAGTTCCTTTCTCCCGTGTTTGGAGAAACGCACTGCTTTGAAAGCTAGGCCTGTCCTTCGCTCTTGAGTCCATATGAAGGAGTCATTCACCCTCGGAATATCTCCGAGAAAATATTGTAAACCAGAGAGCTTGTCGCTCTCTACCAGGCCAAGTACCTGAACCTTCTCTCTTGAGAATTCAAACTTAACTGACTAATTTTTCTCATCAAGGATCTCATCTCTAGATCCCTTGATTCAAAACAATAGCGACTCTTAGCCACTAGGGTCGTTTCGCTTATGATGTCACTTACACACTATCGTGTGATTGGTCGCCTTTGTCCTTGCTTCCTTTTTGGAAACACTCTTTCACTTTCACCTTGTCCGCGGAAAATTTCCTCTGACTCCACGCTAGTTTCACTTTAGCGGCGTATTAAAGGAATACCAGACCTGCTTCGTATTCAGCTACTTGTCGGTGAAGTGTCATTGGCTATGATGCATTAGGATCAATCGATTCTATTTTATCTTTTCGGCAAAAAGTAGGACTTTGCCAAAATCGCTGCCTGTTCTCACAATTACATGGGATTCTCCTATACCAGCCAGTATCTGTATATTTTAAAGGGTTTCTTTGGTAAATCAGTATATCAGTTCGATTTGTTACGCCATACACATGTTACAACATACATAATCCACTTTTTTAATCTTTTTGTTTACTGTATATTCCGCCGTATAACATGCGGCTCAAACAAACATATTTTGAACCGGAAATTATTTTTAATAATACAGTGTAATATGTACGACACAACAATGAGCTAGATTTTATTAAATAAAATTTCTGATTGTAAATACGATTGTTTGAGCTGCACGTTATACGCCTAAATATACCGTAATTTTAAGCACTGAAATATTATCATCATAATTTTTAAAAGCGTGTTTTTGTCCTTTAGAATTTACAAAAAGCGTCTTAAAAGGCTACCAGATGTCTCTCAGTTATGTCTCCGCCGTTTACTTGTTGATTCAAATTCATAGAATCAATGGAATTTCTTGCTTTCTAAAAATATTCTTCTCCCTCTCTCTATGGTAGCCAACTAAGCAGCATTTTCATTCGCGAATACGAAATTTCGAATACATTTACCCTCTGATGAAACGGATATTTCATAGTAGACGCTTAGACCCCATATTATGCAAATGTACTAATATTTATGGGTTAAAGCAGAAAATAACTACTCGTCAGTATCCAGAAGGCGATTAAACATTGAAATATACCGATTAAATTTTTTTGCTGGACCAACCAAATAATTTTCTTTCAAATTTTTTTTACCAAATAGTTAACCAGAGAGCAAACGAAGTAATAGTTTTCTTTTATTGTTAAATTTAAAAAAATCAATTTTAAGTAACTGCAATATATTGCTTTTTCAGTTTTCAAATGTCGCTTATATACAGGGTGTTCATAAAAGATTGTCCCAGTTATACATTTTAATAGTATCAACTGTAAGCGTTGTAAAGTGTTGGTTCAAGGTCACAAATAAAGAGTAACTCAAACAGTTTTTGATAACTGGGATGCCTAGAACTTTTCATGTAACTGAAACCAGGGGTACAGATAAAATTTTAGTAAGATTACTGTAATTTTAACAGACTCATTTGTAAAGTTACAGACTTCTGTAGCTTTACAAAAACTAGTTTTGTAAATTTGCAGCTTTTTTTGTACAGCTACAGATGAAAGTTTAGTAAGCATGTAACTTTACATCTGTAGAACTACAGATTTTTTTTTCACAGTGTACTGTCTCTAATCGCCAAAAATATAAACATTCGGCTGAGCTGAAATTATGGAGGAATTATGAATGACTTAATTATGAAGTGAAAATAAAAAGTCAGTAAGTAATTCATAAAACTACATGTTATCCATGTGATAGGACTGTATAGATAAAATGGACAATATGCAAATATTTTTCCTATCAAGTTTGATTGCAGCAGAATAATGTTGAAATGAGATGTTCGAAAACTATTTTTTTTCTTTTATGTGAAGAAACCAATTCAAAATTCTTCAATGGCAGTAATTGAAAACTGAAATTTTTCAAAAACTGGGGGCTTGAGTTTCTAGTATATTTTGCCTATTCTACTGAAAGATGTTCCTCGCAGATTTCTACGAAATCAGGATACTGCTTTATATAGAAAAAAAAATTCCATAATATTTGTCATATTTCTATTATCTGTCATCGGAAAAAGTATAATTGAAATTTGCGATGTGTATTGAATTGTAAGTCAAGAATTTCCAACTTTGGGACCAAACAAATAAATTTCTCGTTAGTATTGTTAAGGAAATTTCTTTCCAAAACTTGCCGAGAATATTTCAGATCTTTGTTAGTAAGTTTATTTCTTTCATATTATATTATAATTTACACGATAAAGTTGCGTAATGTACTTCATCAAACATTTAGTAAAATATACATATTTAAATTCATCGTCATAAATGTTCAAAAAATGTTTTTGCTTTCTAATAATTTGCCTTTCACAAATTTTAAAAATGGAATTCTGTATCCAACTGAAGTTTCACTTCCGTAAATCAAATTAAATGTATTTCTTTAAAATATCAGCAAAAATATTTACAAGGTGCAAATACATTTATTTAATCGTGTTGTTAAATAATCCAGGAGTACATGTGGTAACCTTATTATTTTCGATCTTTTTAATATTTTTTTAACCCTGATTATTTAATCTGTAATAGAATATATATACCGCATTTCATTATTTCTGAAACAGCTAGCATGGAATATGATTTTAAGAAGAGTCCCTAATGCAATTATATGTATTAGCTTCTACTTTCTAAAGGTCATATGTCACATGGTACAATCCCGTATGGAATGCGGCCAATGTTGCCGGTCAATGAAAGCGTTCTCCCTTTTAAAGTAGAAAGGTTTGGTATAAAAGTTCAACTGATATCCTTTCTTAATGTTCTTAAATGCATCTTGCGGTAAATTTGTTCGTATGATTTAAATTCGATATTACAAACTTTTTAATTAAATCTGTATGAATCAATTCATTGAATTTATATTGTTTGTATATAAGAAAACGTACTTATTGCGCGCTGTTTGTACGACCTTTGAATTTGAATACCTTTTTTTACGAATATGTAATCGTTGAAAATTATAGTGAATTGTGCAGTTAAATTGGAGGAGATTACTATTAGGAAGTTCAGATATTCAATTGAAGGAGATTACTATTAGGAAGTTGAGCTATTCAATTGGAGGAGATTACTGTTAGGAAGTTGAGATATTCAATTGAAGGAGATTACTATTAGGAAGTTGAGATATTCAATTGGAGGAAATTACTGTTAGGAAGTTTAGATATTCAATTGGAGGAGATTACTATTAGGAAGTTGAGACCTTTAATTGGAGGAGATTACTATTAGGAAGTTGAGATATTCAAATTAACTTCCCGTGCAAACCCTGCTTCGTATCTGGAAAGTTAGTCAGTGCATAAAGGAGAGTATTAAAATTTGCTTTGCTATTTTAAGTGGATCATCACTGTTAAACATTCAAAAAATCGACTTTTTATTTTTCATATTTGAAAAACAATTATACAATTCTGAATCGAGCAAAATAAACCACATGAAAATATCAAAAATAGAACCAGATTAATTTGAAATTGTGTTTTTGCTGCTTGCGCCCACTGAAAAAAAATTTTGCAGACAGATCATTCTTTTACACGGAAGTATATAAAATTATTATCCCTACAATTTCCACCTTTCATTTTATCAGTTAAACGAATCAATTCTATTTCTTGCTATTAGAATGTATTTTTTAATGCATACACCCTAAATAGTACATTCAAATCGCAAGAAATAAAATTTGCGTCATTTGATTGACAATATAGTAGGTGGAGGTTGTACGTATGATCATTTTATACATATGTGTCCAAAAGAAATTATCTTACTGAAAAAAAAATTACGGAAATTCGATTCAAAACGCTAACTTTGACAGTATTTTCAAAAAGATATATTGCTTTTATCTATGAAAAAAACGACATTTGCATAGCTTCTGAATAAGAATACCTGCCAATCTTACGCGTTTCCGAAAAGAAAAGAATTCATAAATGTGTCGAAATGTAGCTCCTTTGGATTTGAGAAAAGCCTTAAAAATGAGAGAAATATTTTCACAAATATACTTTTTATTATACAGCTTCAAAAGTTATCATGTTTTTAATCCTTTATTCTGAACTACATTAATCTTTTAATGAATCCTTATTTCCATTTTGAAATGTCTGTAGGCACGATGACTAAAACACTGTAAGTAATCGTTAATGTTTACTATTGTGTGTTTTCTGTTTTGCGAACATCACAGTAATGTAAAATATACTGTAAAATGTTCCCATAAATATGTATGTAGTATTCATTAAAAGAATTTTAATTGTATGTTGAGAAAAAAATGATTTTTTTTTGTGTGGAAATTGTGTTGGGCCGGGCCGGGCCTGTTTTCACTGATTTTTGTACGGGTCGGGCCGGGCCGAGAACTCTAAAAATGCAAACGGGCCGGGCCGGGCTCGGGCCGAACTTCCAATTTTTACACCTGGCCGGGCCGGGCCCGGGCCTGGAAATTCCGGCCCGTGCAGACCTCTATCTGGAATCGTTCATTTAAAAATGTAGGCTATTTTTGCCACTTGCTATTCTTATTAACACTTTGAACGCCAAACAGGCCTGTTCCAATATAAACTTTTAATTATATATTTAATTTTTCTGTTATATCGTAAAATTTATCAATAGTTCCGTTTTATATTAATAAATTGCCTTCGATTAAATGTCTTCGTGTCTTCGTGTGCCATGTCGATCCGGAAAATATTGCAAGCACACATATTTGTGTGCCATGACTTTCAATATGTTAAACATTATAAATAATCGCAAGTTTATTATAAAATATCAACAATGAAGGGAAAACAAACAAAGTATGACAATGCAAGGTCTTTTTTCACGAAAACCATGCGAACGTATGGAATAATTTAGTACATGCAATGAAGTTTATTTATCTTTCTTTGAAAAAAATATGTTCTCTAACATTTTTATTTCGTAAAACAGATTAAACACTAAAAATTGCTAAATATTTCCGTAAACAAAATGCTCACGTAACAATATTCAATGGCAATAGTAAAAATTAATGTTACATTAAAAGAACAAACCGCGTTCATTTTTAATGCTTGATTTTTCTTTTATAAGTAGCATATGGGCATTCTCACAATCTTTTCATTTTTAAGTCCATAAATAATAATTTTTATTTTAGTACATATTCTTCTGTTTTTTTTTATTTCATATACTGGGGAACATCCCATTGCATGTCTGCATAACAATATTAACGAGATAAATAAGTTTTGGACGATGTTGGGGATCCAAATATCCAGGAAACTCCTATACCGTTCCGTGTCCCTGATGCTGATTTTTAAGTTTGGAGCCAACTGTATAAAATTGTTTCAATAAAAGTAAATCGATGTAATTTTTTCCAAAACTGGGACTATTGTTTTATATAAATCTGTTGCAAAAAAATTTACCTGTACACATTTTTACGGTTGTTATTATTTCTTTAACTTTGTCTCTGGGGTTTTAGATTCCTTACCGTCCCGCTTCTATAATTATACAGAAAATCACTTCAGATACAGCCACAAAATTTTTTTCAAGTTTTTTCTCATACAGAAGTATGCTAGAGAAAGAATGTCTAAAATTCTTTGACAGGAAATTTACTGCAGAATTAAAATCAGCATTTAAATATCGATTTCAAGCGTCGTGGCTTTATTGGCAGTCTTACCGTCCCCAAGGTTTATTCCTGCACTTTTCGAGGTAAATTAAATTTTTTAAATTTAATACAATGTAAATAACTGTTTCTAAAAATCAATGAACATTGTGGCTATCACTTAGTCTTAACATGATTTGCCTAAAAATAAGTGGTAATTTTCATTACCATCCCATTCTTAACATCCTTTTTTTCCCCTTACCGTCCCTGTTTTCCCATACCTTCCCCTTTTTCTTTTACCTTACCGTCAACTTTTTTAACACCCCTTTAAGACAATGTTATACCAAAATTTTGTACTAAAAATACTACATTGTTATTATTTCTTATTTTAATGTCCTGTGGCTATGCAAATTCATCATAAGTAAAAATTTAGAAGAAAATAAAAAGTTTTAGTGGTAAAATGGTAAGGAAAATTTAACTCGCAAGTTTAACTGAAACCTCAGTTAAATAAAAACAATTTTCGCTGCTGACCATTTTTTCTTTATTTTGAATCATTAAGGCATTCGTCTATCAGATTAAAATGTTATTTTATCAAGTTTAATTTCACCAGATTTTTATTCCTGAAATTCAAAAGATTGTGAGAATGCCCCATATAAGGAATGGGTAATCTTTTTTTTTTTCAAATAAGGATTCAGTTTACTTACAGCATTTTAAATTAATCACTGTAGGTATTTACTTTAATGGAAAGAAAAAGGCGACATATTTCTTTTGAAATACCGAAATTCGGTATTTTGGTGCAATAAGAAAATTAATAAAATTGCAATAAACAGAATGTTCACATAATATCTTCAATGGCAATTGTAAAAATTTGTTTTAAAGGAAATGTCGCCTTCATTTTAGATGCTTGATTTCACTTTTCTGAGGTATACAATTTAAAGAATGTGGATGGTTTTTTTTTTTTCTATAATAAGGTTTTTGTTTTCATACAGTCGTTTAAATTAATAAATGTATGAAATTAATTTAACGCACAGGGGAAAATCGCACATTTCTTTTGAAATATCCTGATATTCGATATTTTGGGTGCCATTAGAAAAATGCTAAGAATTGCAATAAATAAAATGTTCACTTGATATATTCAATGGCTAAATTAAAATTTAATTTGTTGTTAGATTAAATTAAAAACAAGCTTTTATTTTTAATGCTTGATTTTCTTTTTTTTGATATATCATATAAAGAAGGTGAATGATTTTTCTTTTCAAATAGGCTTTTCGAATTGAATGCTGTCTTTATAATTAATCACTGGAAGTAATTAATTTAATGCAAAGAAAAACGCGACACATTTCATTCGAAATATCCTGAGATTTGAAATTTTTGTACCTTTAGTAAAGTGCTAAATGTTGCAATAAGCAAAATGTTCACATAATATTATAGTCAATGGTAATAGTAAAACTTAATTTATTTTTCCATTAAAAGAAAACGCCGCTTTCGTTTTTAATGCTTGATTTTACTTTTTCCAGCTAGCGTAGAAGGAATGTAAATGATTTTTTCAAACAAAGATTCGGTTTTTTACAGCCTCTTAAATTAATCACTGTTGGTAATTAATTTAATGCAAAGGGAAAAGCGACATATTTCTTTTGAAATATCCCGAGATTCGGTATTTTGGCGCCTTTACTGGAGAAAGACACCATATAACCCTAGAAAAAGACAGCGGTAGTTGGTTCCCATAGTAACTGGATCGATTCTGGAGCAAAATTTGAGCTGCGATGAATGTAAGTGGACATACTGGAGCCTATCTCCATACTCTTCCGTATTTATTAACACATAAATAGCTAAAATTACTCTATCAAGTACGTACAAACACAAATAAAGATGTTACATTTGAGTTTTACATTCGTATATGTAAATCTAAAAGGCATTACAAGCAAAATTGAGTTTGCATTTTAAATATGTTCTGCTATATTCCTCAAAGGAGTACAAAGCTGGATGGAGCATCAGGACGGAGTTGTGAAAGAATCCTTCAGAACTTGATTGTATGGATGACATATGGTGATGAATTCCATTCTTACATCCCGTTGCCATAGCTTCCTGATAAACTAAAGCAAACAATGTATGAAACATGATTGGATAAAAGATATTATCAGCAAATTAATAGGACTTTCAGATTGGAATTACTTTTTTAAATGTTCAATTTAATTTAAAACGTTATTGTTTATAGCGAAGTATAAAATAGAAAATGAAGTCTAAACTAACCCTATAGCTGGGTAGTATTTCCGGAGAATTTTTTTGAAAAAAAAATGGTCTTTTCGCTTGGCCGCAGAAAAAAAAACCTCAAAGTTTGTTCAATGGATAAGTAAAAGAGCAATCGTCGAATAAAGACGACATGTGCGTTTTCCTTGTACGAGATTCCGCGTAAAGTTTTCTCTGCGAGCACATTCAAGGAGAAGTATTCTAAAACCTATTAGCCCGTAGAAACCGCGTACTAAGTAGCTGGAGAGTTTACGAGTACACTAAATATGTTCTAATATTAGTTCATTTGATTGTAAAAGTTATAAAGTTATGATTATATATATTTTTTTCAGTGTTCTGTAAAACAAACTTAAAATTTATCTCCAATACATGTAAATTCATCTCCAAAAGGAAACATTGTTAATGCCATTAAGCAGAAGAAAAAAACTTTATTAAAAATTTTTCACATTTTCTGTGGGATAGCATGTGTGCATTTTCAAAAGCTAGCCTATAATGGTAATTAAATTGCAGGCAAAAATACTGGATAAAAAATTGCAATATGCGACGAGATACGCGCTGTTCATTTTCGAAGAGTCCCCCTCCTCTTTTCTAAATGATCGCGAATAAAATGGGAGAAAGTGGTACTCTTATCTTTAATGCATCATCAATTGTTAGGTTTGTGATTAATCCTTTTTCCCCAAAAAATCCGCATTAGCAATTATTTTTAATAATGCTGTTTTTTATCCTTTGCTTCAACCCTTATGAGAAGCAAGGAAACTTGTATTGTTGATTCATTTGGACACTTCAATAATGATGTAAAAAGATGAGCAGCACCTCATTAGATAAATCTAGAGTAATCTTTTGTTTTTGGTGGATTCATAATTAATGAAAAGTTTCACATGCTGTATTTTTCCACTGAGTCATTTCTAATCCATAGCTCAATAGGAGTATATTCAACTGTGAAAAGAACTGGAGGCTATAAAGCTCGAGATTTTTTTTATACATCTTTACAGCAATTAAGAAATCACCAAAAAGGCATAAAAACTCCATTTGTGCAATGCAAAAGTGAAACCAATAGATTAAACAATATTAAAATTAGGTGAAAGCTGAAAATCACGTGATATTGTAAATCATAATAACTATTCACTGCAACAATATTGGCTGATTTGTGACTTCGTCAAAAAATGTCATTCAAATCTCTGGGCGGAAGTGTTACATTATTTACAGCGTTATATAACTAATTGTACCTAATGATTGTAAAGTCATTATGGAATACATCTAAATAACATTTCTACCATCTTTTTATTCAGAAAATTTGCTCCCCGTATCTATGCAAAAACACGCTGTTAAAAATTACAATTCTATATTGAACCAAAAAAAAAACATATACCAACCTTCTTGCAATTATAAAAGTTGTTGTAAACTTGATGTGGTAAACTGTTGAACGAAGTAAAGATGATTTCAATTAAAGAAATTGCCGTTATTTGGCCTTTAATTTACGAAATCAAGATTGTAGCAAATTTTATCTCCATTTTGGTTAAATGTACAAATAATTCTTAAAATTCTTAATAGTGCATTTATAATATCATTCGTACCCTTCTGTTCGTCTTCATCAAGCTATTGATCAGTTAACTAAAATAATTTTAACTCTGACTATTTTTTTACATTTTTGTGTTTTGATCACGGGCACTTCGTGGTCGTACTGACAATAGTTCTGCAATTATCTGTTGTTAAAATTATTCGGTTAGTTATATAGACTTTATAAATTAGATATATGAAAGAAATACTTGCTGATTATGATATGATACTATTTTATCTTAGACTTAAAAAAAATTCTTTATATTAATTGAAAAAAAAAAACCTTCAGCAATATTTTAACAAGTTTCCGACTAATCAAGAGAATTCTCGCACTTTGTGTTGCAGCGATTGTAGCCAATCACGAGAATTTTAGGCTTTTCATTGTTGTCCTTTAGTGAGAAGCAGTGTAACGAAAGACGCATTCGATGAAAATATAAGTTCCAAAAGGAATTAAATGTTACCGGTCTCTTGTCTTTATTAATAAAAATAAGTTGTTTTTTATATCAATCTGATATTTTTAACACTAAAACTGAATCACAAATAAATTTGAGTCAAGTCGTATAAACATATGACTAATCAGACATTTTGCTTAATAATATAAAGCTTATTTCTGTGTGGTATTTATTTGATATCTTATATTAAGTAAAATTTCTGACTTAATATATATTTATGCGACTTGGATCAAAATTACCGTTACGGCCCTCCTAGTGTTAGAGTGTTCCGTAACCGCAGATAACGTTGATACTTAATATATTTCCTAAAATATTGTCAGATGTTATATATGAACAGGAAGATTTTAATCATCGTGACGACGCCTGCCTTTATTGTATTTATTGTATATCCCTTTATTGTACTCATTTAATAGAAGCACATTAGGCCTTTGCATACAGCTAAAAATAAAATTACTAGTCCGTAATGTGTAAAGACAGTTCAATGACAGGAAGGAATTGTTGTTTAATTATTATTATTATTTATTATTATTATTATTAATATTCAATTTAAAGGCTCAGTTGATAATAAGCGAACGCAAAGTAATTAATTGAGATACATTATGAAAACTTAAAACTAATCAATAAAAATACTGTTTTTGCCATTTATGGGATTAATAGTAACTGAAATCAGTCATGCATTTTTACTCTTACGGATTTTCAATCGAAAATATTATAACGATAGCTGTGAAAACACGTTTGTGAGACTACTTGTTTAAATAATACTTATTTTAAGAATATGTTTCTATTTAACAGCGTACAGTTTAAATTTATTACTTTGCTATTAATACCAATTTAATCTAAACTTACTATCGAACCGTATCACATTAAGTACCCATTTTTATGAACAATGTTGCTGAACAATGAAACATTAGTTTTAGTAGAAGGATTTTTTTTATTTCTATTCTACAACATTCGTTCTTATAAAATATACTAATAGTATATTTTTCCAACAGTTGTCCTTGATATAAATTTTCGTTGAAACACGATGGCACAAACGGATGTTGCATAAGTTTTTAAACGAAAAAAAACCCCACATTTTGAAAAAATTAGTCATAATTAATCAACCACGTATTAGTTATTCCTCAACTTCCCTATTTACCAGTACTTGACTTCTAGTTTCAGTTCTAAGGAGTATTGAGGTATAGGCTTAGTGGTAGCTTGACCACTATTGTTCCATTCACAAATGGTGAAAAAAAAGTAATATTAAAAATCCCGGAACACGTTATGTTCCATTACCCAGTCCTGATCCATGTGCCTAAAGTAG
The DNA here is from genome assembly GCA_963932465.1 of Maratus speciosus. Taxonomy (NCBI): domain Eukaryota; kingdom Metazoa; phylum Arthropoda; class Arachnida; order Araneae; family Salticidae; genus Maratus; species Maratus speciosus. The sequence goes on along the minus strand of OZ010787.1, from coordinate 367,269,487 downwards.
TTTTTCTAAGCCCTGCGTTTCATCTCCGTGGAAGTATCAATAATAAATTTAACTTGCTTCTGTTGGGCAAAGGGAATAAGATGCAAGAAAAAATATCCAAAACCTCTAATAAGGTATAGTAGTAGTAATTCATCCCGTTTTATTTTAATAAAGAACATGAGTATAATATAACACAGCTTTGAGACATGTCATAATTCAGTCACGAAAAGATATAAATTTTTTGCCAATATGAAACATTGACACTTCTTCCTCTCTTTGAATGTACTGTTTTGAATTAATGTCTCTGTTAGATTCGCAAATTGAAATGTAATAAACACTTAGAACGAAGACAACAGAAAAGCAGTTAGTCAAGTTGACAGACCCCTGTTCAGTGTTCTCGACACTGACAGATGAAGTCTATCCTCTCTTCTGGAAAGAAGAAATTCTTCCCGCCTATTTCACATGCATTAGATAGGAAAAAGATATAGATCCGTTGATGTAAGAACATTGGGATAAACCGTGAGTTCATCTTCTGAAACTTGAATCAGAAACACAATGCAGTTTTCCTACTCGAGAGAACTCCCCACTGAAGAAGTAAATGACGCTCTTTCGGAAGTACTGAGCTCGATTTATAATAATAAATGCAATAAGTTTTGCTTTTACCCATCAAAGTATTATCACTAAGAACTTAAAACGAACTCATACATTTGTTAAACATAAAATTTATAAGCATTTTATGCTTGTAAATTTTATGCAGAAATTGCTATAAGAATTTTCAGTTGTGGATATTACAGGCCTAATTGAGCTGATGATTTTGATTTTGATTTACTTTTCTGACGAAAAACTCACATTATCTTGAACTTTTAATATTGATATAAAAACCAAACAAACAATTAAATTGTTGGTTAGCTACTGAAAAATTTTGTGACTGCTTCATAAAGGAAAAAATCAGAAGAAAGAACATAAAAACTAATGTTGTCGTATATTTAATACATGATTTATCCCATTGCTAAATTTCGAGAGTAATTTCATTGCTGAAAATTAATTGAAAAAAAAATTAATTAAAATTATATAATGTTGTCGTTTTTAAATGCCCCCTGGCCCACCAAAACGGCGGACCAGATTCCAAAAGAGCCATACAAGAGGGGTGCAACTTTCATTTAACAGGTAAGATGTTGCCAGAATCCTGAATTAGCCACAAATTTTCCTTACAATTTTTATCCTTACCGGAAGGGAGGAATTTTCCGGATTGACACCTCTCTCCCATCTACTGAACTTCCTGTGAGAGGACTCTCCATCCACTGATTTTACCAGCAGATATGTGGCCTTTTCATGGAGCTAACAGCTGCGCAATGTATTAAAACTAATAATATAGAGTTTAAAATACATATACACACAGATAACGGAGAGAACATTGTTCATGCCAACATTTTTATTTATACATTGGTAAAGATCCAAGTTCAGACTTAACCCAAGCGTATATGGTAGAAGTGAACCATAAAAAGAAACTCGTTACAATAAAAGCAGTTTATCATTTAGTTTAATATACAGATGTTGAAATCCATTCCTAGCTGAAAAATTTACTGCAAAAACCGACAATCAATACAAGTTAACAAAAGTGATTATAATCTAAACGATATCGACCAATAAACACTTAATAAAAATTGAGAGAAATTCCATCTCAGAAATTGATTTTGTCACCTGAAACGTGTTTGGTTAAAAAATAAAATAAAAATTACAATTTAATTTTTTTTAATTTGAAAGAGTTTTAACAAATTTTAATTAAACATGGATGATTCAAAGTTGAATTCAAATAATTCTGTTAATTAATAAACATAGGTTTTTAGAAGTAATCTTTTTCTCAGCTATAAGAGATTTACTAAACATATTTTATAGATATCTTTGGTAATAAATATAATTTATTTGATAATTATCTTTTTGACTATGCTATCAATATGTTATGAGTACCATGCCATAAATACACCTATAAATTTTCGCTGTTTTTATACAAGATCATATTCTGAATCAAAATTCTCTTATATATCGAGTAAAAGCACTTAAATTATGTTTATTTGTAATTTGATGAAATATGAACATCTGTTTTTGGTTTTCTATAAGGAAAAACGTTTTTACACTAAAAATCTCTAACTATCATTATTTCTAAACAATATCTCATCTCAGCACATGTAACATGGTGATAAAGTTATTTCGATGTATTTCTCTGGAATGAGTGATTTGCAATTTTCCTAAAAAGCATATATCTTCGAGGTTCGAGGAATTAAGCTCACGTTAGTAGTATAGTTCCATTTAAAGAACATTGCTAGCATCAAAATCACTAGAATTTTTCGTAGCTGGGAAATATTCATGATACATATTTTTGAGATACTTCTAGGTCTTGTTTCAGTATTGTGTCGATATTTATTTACAAATAGGACTAATTAGAGGTGGGAGATCTTGGGGGTGTTCCAGTAGTGGTTCTTGGCACGTAGAACAAGATTGCACATGTGAAGACATGCGTTTAGGATTTTTAGGATTATAGTGATTTTATTTATTTATTTATTTTAGATCATTAGAAATCAATGTGCCAATTCATCTGTAGCTTATATCTCTAAGAAAAGGATTGAAATTGAAACCGAATTGGAAATTGACTAATTGGAATGCCAAAGTCCTCCTTATTATTGGTGAACTCATACATAATAATTAATGGTATTCATTAATTATTATTTTTATATCTTTATAAATTTGGGATCTGAGACCTTTAGAAGGGTTGGTTGGTTGGTTGTGTTTATGTCGGCCAATTATCAACACGAGCCTTTAGAAGGGTTACTTCTGGTACGTAGAACAAGCTAAACATGTGAACACACGGTTCCATGAAACAGCATTTTTAGGCTTATAGGGATTTTATTTATTTATATATTTTAGATGATTCGAGATCATGCCACCAATTCAGTTGTACCTTATACCTCAAAGTAACAAATTAAAATAGAATTTAATTAAAATTTGACTAACAGGAGTTCCAAAATCCTTTTTAGATTTGGTGGACACGTACGTAAAAAGTAATGGACTATGTTCATTCTGTTTATATGTTCATTCTGTTTTAAAGCTTCTTTAGATATCGCATGTGTCAAAAGAAAAAAAAAATACCAACTTTTAAACTTTTATTTCAGGTCTATGATTATACTTTTGAAGATATTATAAACATATAAGCAATTTCATTTCTTACATTTTACAACCATTACATTTTCTGCCAGAAATTAGTAAAATAAATAAATTATGGTCATATAGTTAAATAAACCAAGTTATAAAGAATATTCAATGAATTAAAGGGCAAAAGTTGTCGAAGTTAGAAGATAAATCTTTAGAATTATCATTGTTTTTCTGATTTTGGGATTATCACTCTGTTTTAAGATCTTTCAACAGCATTTCTGGGGAATTAAAGTCCCTTTGTTTATAGCGTTTATGAACCTTTAATTCGAACGATCAAGACAGCTTCGACACAACTTAGCTAAAGAACAATTTATTTTCGTTTTAAATATTAGCATTTCATACTTAAAAATTTTTAATTCATGGCTGGATAATATTGTTGTGATTTGAAATATTTTTCTGGTTGAATATTAATTCTTTAACTCCATATTTTTAACAATATTAACACATCCGTGACCGGAGACGAGTTTTGGATACCTATAACTTTCTTCAATGAGCGTTATTTTTTCATTTTATATCTTGGATTATTTTTCAAATATATACACAATATTCGTGTTTATACAATCAATGTATTATGTAATATAAATACAACCATTAGAAATAATATCATTATTATATGTACCCACTTGCATTAAAAACACAAATACGGGAAATATTTTTGTTAAATGATACAACATGAAATAAAAATGCCCATAGGCGAGGCTTACTGTAAAAAGGACTAAAAGAAGCAGTCTCAAGTGTTTTAAAGACTACTACAATACATCAAAATTCAATACAATTTGCAAATACATCTAAATACAAAACCATAATGTGAATGAACTTAGTATTTGATCTGGCATCGCTTATCAAATTTCTGACGAAACAGCCACCTTTCTAAAAACGTCTTAATGATTCTCTGTTACATTATCAAGGAATTTAAGTTTTTACACATAATGGTTATAAAAGTTGATTAATCGTTTTTTAATCGCCTGAAAAATGTTAATTTTTTAAATATATAATTATACCTTTGGCATTTAATCTAACAAACTTTCAGCTTTAGATAATTATCGATAAGAATAGTTTTATTTGCGTTCATAAAATCAATTATAATTCAATTAAATTGCATCCAGTGCGCCTGTCTGATTAAAAAAATATAACATGCAGTAAAAAAAATAAGTCTTTCCTTAGACAGATTTTGCTCATTAATAAGTAGAACTAATGAACCATTTGTTAATTGCTTTGCTCTTGCATTTTCAGATAAAACTTCTAGGATATATCTAAAAAAGGGGCAATTTCTGCTTGAGTGCTTTCTAGATGAATGCATAGAACTGAAAGCGCTTCTATATATTGTAATTAACGGAATTAGGTCTTCGTCAAGATAAAATCTTCGTGTGAAGAGGGAGGTATCATAATCTTAATGCTCATAAAATGATGAAATCGTTTAATCCATGTGATTACCTATCTCCCCATGAAATCTGTTTTTATGAATTTGAATGCAGAAAGTAATGGGCTATAGGATTTAATGTAATGCATTAACGTTTTGATAGTTTTCTTAACATATCACTGTGTATTTACATTTTTTGCAAAATAAAAATGATATTATTGAGCAACTAAAGTCAAGCAAATATGGCTAAAGCTTTTCAAAAAAAAAAAAAAAAAAAAAAAGACAAAAATAATTTTAAAAAAAGAGTAGGATTTACATAACCGACCACTTTATATTTCTCAGAATTTTTCCAGATCCTAATTGCCGTGTTTCCTTTATATAGCCTGGTTTTTCGTTTTGTTTACATAGTTTATTTTTTTTTTTTAACAACCTTAAACAATCTATATCCGAGTGAATTAAAGTAATCCAGGAATTTAAAAAATATTTTTTACTACTCGAATTGTAATAGTCAAAGCATATTACAGCAAGATATAAAAAAACTCTAATGTTAACTTTTCTCTTCAGTTTAATAAGTTTGTAAATATTTTCATTAAAGTTTGAGGAAGATAGATGACAAGTGCATTTTTTCTAATATATTTATTATTTATTTTATAATTACACCTAAAAATTAAAACAGTTTTCATTAGTTCTTTAAATAAAACCTCGAAAGTCTTTTCAGTATGGCTTATAAAATGTTGAAGAATTGTCTTCAATTGGTAACAGGAAATTTTGTTGAATAAACTGCTTAGTATTTCTTTTTCAATCGAGAAGGACATTTCACTTATATGCTATCACTATTATATATGAGATTTCATTTTAGTAAGAATTTGTTAGAAGAAGAGACAAGTGAGTATATATCTGAGAGAAATAAGTAAATAATTCGTATAACTTTATTTTATTTATCTTGTTTAATTTCTTTCCCATCAATTACGAAATTTTCTGGTAAAATTAATGCAAATTTTTTACAATATTTTCTGAATGTCAAATATATATGTTGTCACAATAAATTTAAATTATTTTGTATGTAAGTTTAAGAGGAAACTTGTTAGACGTTCATTTTTTCAAGTATAATTAAGACTATTAGGAGAGATTGGGTATGTTTGACTCGCTGCCTTTGTTTAAAAAAAAATAATAAAATACAAAAAAAATTTGTTTATAAGCAAAAGACTAAAACATAGAGCAATCTTTTTTTTTTTTTCACTTAAGCTAACGTTGCTTTTTTGCCATTTACATGCATAATAAAAGAAACGCGGAATTTTGCAATTCCTCCCTAAAAAAAAAAAAAAAAAAAAAAAAAGGCATATAGAAATAAATAACAGTTAATAAAATGTCTCCTGGGAACAAATTTATATGATTTAGTGGTATAAACATCCCTCACTATGGTTCAAATCTCCTTGAAATTAGGAGCTTTGAGCCAGTTTACAGAGGTCATAGAAAAAAAATTATTTAGTACCTTGCCTTTTCAGAATTATGATGCTATAAAAAGATATACTATAAGCTCATATTTGCCTTTTTCGAGCCAAATAAACATAATTTAAACCAGAAAAAAATATTTAATCAATTTTTTTTCCTATTTTTACGCGGTAATTAATTAAATTCTTTTATCTAACAAAATTTCTTGTTTTATTTGATTTGGAAAAGAAATCCAGAAGGTTGCCATACATGTAAGCTATTTATATTATGCAAATTGAGATACTGTTGTATATCAAACACAAATTATGAACATTTTAGTAAAAAGTGGGCCAAACATTCCCAGTCACATCTACAAAGCAAGACAATATAATTAACAATTGTGAAGCGTAAAAGAGCTAGTGAGCGTGAGAGGCTAGAATACTCATAAGTCTAATAATTTTATAAATAACTTATGATAGTAAAAACTATCTATAGATTGAAATACTAAGACTATTGTGTAAGGAAAACCTTATAATGATGTACCATAAAGCAGGCTTGTCCAGGCTTTCAGTAAGCAGGAGTGCATCTCACCTATAAAAAGCAGTGAAGGGCGCCATTATTCACACGATTAGGACCATGCAACAACATTATTTCACTATAATAGTGGTAGCAATACACATGTTTATTGTTTACAGAATATACGTTCAACATTTCACAGTAGTAGCCATAAGTCCCGATGATGCAGGATCCCCATGTAAAAAACCCATGAAAAGTAATATCACATTTTTTTGAGGCTAGAAATACGGGGAGATTTCAAAAATGTTTGCAGGGTGTAGAAGCCAGAACCTTTAATGACACCTGTAATCAAAAAGCAGCAAACATCAATGATTTTAAAGCAAAATAACTTTCAAAGTGAATTTTTATTTTAAAAAAGCTTGTAAAAGGAAGAATTCAAAGGGGCGCCAAGGATGCCTGCAAAGAAAGTCCTGGAACCCGTGGGCGCCGAGTTGGGTAGCCTTGTCATAAAGCTTCAGTAGCATAAGTATTAGCTTATAATTACGATTACTAAACATTTTATCAGCAAACATTCTTTCATAAAAAATCAGTTTGAATACTTCTTCTTCACTTAAAATTTACATTGATAAACAAGTAAAATAATCACGAAATCAGCTGTAATAAATGTTTTTATCTAAAATTTAAAAAAAATTCTTCAATAGTGTCCGAAAGACCCCCCCCCCCCCCCTCCAAAAAAACAAAACAAAACACTATTGATACAGAGGGAGAAAATGGATAATTTCTTATTTCCTGAGAGTTTCACATAAGAAGAATAAAGATTATATTTGACTTCATTCTTTTATACTATCGCAGCTTGAGGTTACTTGTACGCTGGGATGTTACTTGGATCTAAGACCAAAAAAAAGAATGTTTTAAATCAGTCTTGGGTCTATTGTGTCAAGAGTATTGACGCGATTCACCAAAGGAAGTATGACTAAATAGGAGGAGATATATTTGGTATGTCTACCAGTTGCGAGTGACGAAACTAAAGATGCGGTCACAAGATGACGGCTATTGTTTGTTTACATCGGATCAACAGAGTCTGATTACCGCCGGGGCAAACTTCCACTAGTAAATTTGAACAGAAATTTTTGCCTTACTTATACACCTTATTTGTGTAAAATTTGTGTCATAAATAAGGCAAAATTTTCTATTCGTTTTTACTGGCACAAGTTATATTATATAGATATTATAATCGCTTTCGCTGACATTGACAGGAGGATAGCTTATGTAGTCATAATAAAGCGGAACAGCAGAGTCTGACTACCGCCGGACCAAACTTCCACTCAGTAAAACTAAAAACGAATAAATATTTTTGTCTTAATTATGACAGAAATTTTGCATGTATAAGGAGAAAAATTCTATTTAAATTTAATCGTGGTAGTTTGTACCGGCGGTAATTAGGCCCAGCGGAACCGTTTATAGTTGAAGCTTCACCATTTTGAGGATATGCCAATTCATCTTTATTCATTCTATCATTAATTCATCTTTATTTATTAGAACAAACTGGTAACTTAGTATACCCAGGACTGATTTAAAAGATTTTTTTTTTTTTTTTTACTTCGGGTTCAAGTAGTTCCTCCAGGGTTTAAGTAACCCCAAGTTACGGTAATTTAGTTATTTCTTTATTGTATTAAAATTTATAAATTAATAAATTCACATTAGTGGCATTTCAAACCCTGAATTTGCTATGATAATTAAAGAATCAATTAAATCATTTAATTCCGTCAAAAGCTTTAAGGGGTTATGGGCTCCGACTCCTATTCTAACGTTTATTATTATAAAAAGAATCGAGACGTTAAAAATTATTTTTCGCATTTCAGTTATATTCCAGTTTATCACATAAAAAATATTCCTTTATATATGTATGGGTTTATAACTTCCCGAGATGTTAACACTGCCGATTAGTTAATTATCGATTAACTGCAAGGTTCATAACTTACCTCTTGGTCTTGCTTTTATACGAGGGGCGTACAATTTTACCACAATTTTCTAATAGAACGCTTTGTCTTATTTAATTATCTTAACACGTTTATTATTATAAAAAGAATAGAGACGTTAAAAATTATTTTCCGCGTTACAGTTATATTCCAGTTTATCACATAAAAAATATTCCTTTATACATGTATGGGTTTATAACTTCGCGAGATGTTAACATTGCGGATTAGTTAATATCGATTAACTGCAAGTTCATAACTTACCTCTTGCTCTTGCTTTTATACAAGGTGCATACGATTTTACCACAATCTTCGAATACAAGGCTTAGTCTTATTTAATTACACAGAAATATTAAAAATTATGCGATTAATAGATGAAAGATTTTTAATTTGAAGAAAAATATTTCTCAAAGATTTCTGATCTGAAATAGCGGTGCCGTATTCTTTGGAAATTCTAATCAGTGCACTCACCTTATTTGTAAGCAAGTTGTTTATAGAACTTAAGATTATTTATATAACATAAAAGCAGCTCGATGATTTTATGCTTTTTAGTTACTTTTTACTTGTATAATAAAATAAAAAAGCAAATTTACTTTAAAAAGCGGCAGATTTATTTTAATTATTTACTTATTACACCTTTCAAAATAAGGAAATTGTCACTATTTTTTTTATACTGCTGTATTGAGAAGAAATTTCCTTCATCTCCAGGATGTTTATTGTCGGAAGACATAATGTTTGCTGAATACACTATTAAATGTCCCTATGTTGATGACTTCCGTCTTCTTGATGAAATTTGAAATAGACATTCGGTCCATTACCGTTGATGAACATGCTTATAGACATTCACTCTTATTTTAAGTTGGTGTTTCACAAGATGTGGTAGAAAATGTATATGTATGAACACACACACGATTTATGCTAGACCTTTTCTCTTACACTTTAAACGCATACAGGATATGTGTTAGATTTTGCTATCGTATAAAGTAAATGCAGCTATAATGGGTCACTAATATTTTAAAGTTTAAAAACAAGCTCAAAATGCATTTCTGAAAACGACTGAAAGAAATCTGATTGATTAACATCCTTAAATGTTAACTTTCCATAAACTGTTTGGAATTTTTTTTTTGTCTGGTGGTACATTTGTTTACTTTCTAGAGTGCCTTCAAAAATAGGTTTTTTGACAAATTCTTAGAGATTTCATTAAGAGATAAGTTTATATCTAATTATTCCTTTAATATTATGTTTCATTTTGAATTAAACTGCTGTTTCTATACTCTATACGTTGTAAAGAATTTCTTGGATAAGCCGAAAACTTAAAAGTTCATGCATCAGAAATTTACTTGCCCACTAATGGAGCATAGAGGAAGGTAACATTTTTTGTTTTCCATTTTTTCCAAAGAATGTAATTTTGAAACTTGGAAAATTTATTCAGATACATGAAGGTTAGGACTAAGCTAATACATATATATATATATATATATATATATATAACCATTAATTAAACATAACCTACCACCATCAAAAACCGTAATATTATGAATTAAAGCTGTAAGTATAAAAAAAAAAAAATTCAATTAATTTATTATAAGAATTATTATGGAAGAAAAAGAAAAAAGTGGACACCGAAAAATAATGGAAAAGCTTATATATTGAATTACGTTGTCAAGGGCACAGAATTCAATGATATAAGCAATATGGTGTTTTCTGTGAGAAAAATAAACTAAAGCTAAAAATTATTTTCCCCTGTGCCCAAACAACCATTAAAATCAAGTGAAGTGATTAAAAATGAAAACAGAATAGAAACAAATAATATGAAATGGAAGAATCAATAAAACCTATTTAAATATTTATATGATATAAAATAGAAATAATAAACACCCTACCGATTAATATTTCAGTATTTTACAAATATCCACGTGCACATGGCTACCAAAATATCATAAAGATTAAGGTGAATAAAACAGTTAAGAAATCACAGTAATTGATACCAAAGGATGCAATTAATACATTTTGAAATAAATTTTGAAATACCATGTTAAATGCATTTAATATAATATAAAATAAAATAAATAGAAAGTAATTACATTATTTAAAATGCACTATTAAATTAATTAATAACTGTTTAACAATATCGTCAAAATTTAGCTAAAAATTCCCCCTGGTGTAGTAAATTATAACTGAAATGGAGCTAGAAAAATTAAAATTTAGAACTTATCGTCAAAAGACAAATTTTGGTGCTGCCATCTAGTATTACTTTTATTATTCAAATGTCACAAGATAAACATTTGTAAGCATTTGAATGTAAAAAAATTTTTTAACAGCAAAACCAAACATATCCTTATATATAGATAATTATAAACCTAATATAAACCACACTATGTATTTAAAAAAACTATTGTTAATAAAATTTAAAAAGCATACAAAATATTCTATTAGCTAACTTATTTAAACTAAACTAAGAATATAAATAATTCTAGAACATTGATAATATATAACATATAGCTATATGCTATAAAACAAAATAAATTCAGTAATAATTAATATAAATAATTATTAAAAATAATATAAAAAAAATTTTTTTAAATCTATTATATATAAGATAATTATAAAATGAACAGGAAATAAAAAACATATGGAAGTATATATAAGGTTAACAGATACTTAAATTCCCATTACCTAAAAAGCACAAATATAGAGTGTGGATTATTAACATACATCCATAAAAATCCAAAAAGTATGAATGTGGGACATTCAAAAACATTAAACCGATAATAAATTGAAAATAGATAAATATTAAAAAGAATAGAGGAATAATAATGAAAATAATTACCCAATTTTAATACATACATGTGGGAGGAAAATTCACACAGAGGTTGCAACAGGAACTACTACTGTTTAACTCGTTAAAATGTTTAATTGAAACATTTAAACTTCTAGATTACATGATACTAAACTACTAACATTTATCTGACATACAAAAAACAGCACGACATTTAACGTTTAATTGAATAATATCTCTAGCACGGGTCTACAGCGATCCCGTCTAAAAAAAGTAAAAGCGGGCAGCGCCCAATTTAAAATCAGCTAGGAGAGAGCACTGCTCTCCCCCAACGCAGAAAACCATCTCCCCAAACTCCAGCGTTCGGCCTTCCGTTTTCGTTAGCTCATCAACTTCTCGTGAGAAAATGGACTTCGCCTTCTTCCGACATCTGGTCTGGGCTATTGTTCGCCACTACATTCGTCCATCCTGACCATTCTGTGTCCTCACAGATCATCCACCATATAGACTGGACTGGTACCGTCCGACTTTCCTGGAACCTGAAAAATACTGGAAAAACACACACAAAAACAAACAACATGACAAATATGCAATATCAAACTACGTATACAGACGAACACAGTCTTTCCATCAAAAAAAAGGGAAAAAAACACAGTTTCAGTTCTTTTTTGCTAAATATAGTCCCGAAAAAAACACAATGCGCAGGTGAGTTCATCACGTGGATACAGTCCTATGAACAGTTTTTAAACAGAGAGTTTTTTTTTCTTGTATAAAACAGTAAAAAAAAATATGTTCAGATGACAGCACAGTCACTTTTGATAAACACAGTAAAAAGAAAGAAAAGATGAGACGATGCAAAAAAAAAACACATAAATATATCAACTTGAATTAGCACTATATTTTTTAGGTTGAAGAAGCCCACGGCTTCATGTGATCGGCTGCAGTAGAGGTCACTCTTGGACCCTCTTGAAAGCCCACTTTTTCGACATCGTATCGATCATTGCGCTTCACTTTGATCACTTTGTAAGGACCAAGGAATTTCGGTCGTAGCTTCATACCGACCCCAAATTGGGTTCGTTGGATTGCAACTAAATCACCGATTTTATAACATTTCGCTTTTTTGCGTTTACGGTTGAAAGTTTTGCGATTTTCCTCCTGAATTTTTAATATATGTTGTTTCGCTATATTTCTGCTATTCTGTCTTTCCTCGACAAATGCGTTTTCATGTTCCTCATCAAGAATTTGTTTTATTCTTAAATCTTCCCTATTTCTGATTTTTACTCCCGTTAAAAGCTCAAAGGGTGTGTATTGAGTGCTTCGGGAAATCGTACTATTCATTATTCGTTGAACAGCCGGTACGTATTTGTACCACTTTGACGGATCGTCGATACTTAATTTAGCAAGGATTGATATGAGTGTTTCCTGTTGTCGTTCTACCTGTCCGTTTCCTCTGGGTATTCCCGTTGTAATTAGAACATGCTCAATATTTTCGTCTTCGAGATACTTTTTAAACTCACTAGAAGTGAAGGCGGCACCTCGGTCGCTGATTATTCGCTCTGGGTTCCCGAATGTAGCTTGTTGAATTTTTAATTTAGAAATTGCTTCCTTTGCAGATGTAGTCTTGACTGGATAGAACCACACGAATTTGGTAAAAGCGTCCACTACAGAGAATATAAAATTGTAGTTTTTGTTGGTCGAGGGCATTGGGCCTAAGTGGTCGACGTGATAAGTTTGGAGAGGGGAATCATGTTTAGGAATGGGATTTAGCAATCCTTCACCTTTCCCTCGCTTTCGGTTGTATAGGATGCATTCTACACAATTTCCTATAACACTTTCAATTTGTTTTCGAAGATTAGGGATATAATAATCCTGCTTTATTATCGCTTCGGTCTTCGCTACAGCGTAATGTCCTTTATTATGAATTTCGCGAATAATTTCTTTCTGCATAATTTCCGGTACCATAATTAGTTCTCTACCATCTTCATATTTGTACACCATATTTTTCCTAACAAAATAATCTTTACTTTCATTTTTCTCAACTAGTGTTTTGATAGTTTTAATGTAATCGTCTTCGTTTTGTGCTTTGGTTAATTTTGTTGTAATTTCATCATGCGAACGTGTTGTGACTAATACGGTGTTACGACTCAACGCATCAACGTGTTTCATTTGACTTCCGGGCCTATGGACAATTTGATAATCGAATTCTTGTAGGAATAATGCCCACCTTGCTACTTTTGGCGTAAGATCTTTCTTCTCTAATGTTTTTTGAAAAGCGGAACAGTCAGTTACTATTTTAAATTTTTTCCCTAACAGGTATGTCCGGAATTTCTTTAATGCTTCTAAAACAGCCAGCGCTTCAAGTTAACCCTAGGAAACTCTGGAGTTGTTTCTTATTTTGTGGCTCAGGGAATTTCTCAACGGCTAATGTTTGTGTTTCTGAAGGGCGAATTGTTCCGTTTTCCACTATGTATCCTAAAAATTCGATCCTTCTTTTCAAAAACTGGCATTTAGAAAAATTGAATTCGAGACCATACTCTGATGCTACCTGAAACACGCGTTTCAGTTTAGAAAGCGCCTCTTCTTCAGTCTTCGCAGGGACGATTATATCGTCTAAGTACACGGAAATCGTTTTATCTCTTATTAACTCTCTGAGGCATGCATATATGTAGCGTTGGAAAAACTGCGGGGCGGAGCTTAAACCAAAAGGCATTACATTATACTCGAACTGGGAATTATTTGTAGCAAACGAAGTAAATTGTTTACTGTCCTCATCGACTTCTACGTGGAAAAAACCATTCTTTAAGTCCAATGTGCTAAAAACTTTATTTTGCCCGATCTCGTCTAAAATATCATCTATTACCGGAAGGGGGTAATTATCCCTAATTATCTTTCGGTTAAGCTTTCTGTAATCAACGCATAATCTGTAATCGCCATTTTTCTTTTTGGCTAAAACAATAGGCGCGGCGTAACTCGAACAACTTTCTCGTATAATGCCTTTATCAAGCCATTCCTGGACTTGTTTATCAACAAACGCTTGTTCTGCAAATGCTAATCGCCTAGGTCGGTGCGTAATCGGTATTTCATCGCTCAATATTATTTTAACTTTCAAGTTAGCACTTTTTATTTTCTCAGGCTTGTAATTCTCAACTAAGTTAATTAATTCCTTTTTTAAACCGCAGTCAATTATGTGAGTAAGATCAATTTCGTTTATATTAACCGAATTTACCATTTCTGCTAAGTAAACAGATTCATACTTAGGAGTGTCAGTTAAGCATTCTTCAATCATGGGAGTGTCTATGGAATTTGACCGCAAGCCTGGGATGGTCATGGGAATGTTTACAACATCCGACTGCGAGACTGACTTGGCCATGGGAATGTTTACAACATCTGAAAAAGTGTCTAACTTCGGAATTTTTAAGGAAACCGCAGTTATCATATTAACAGTATAATTTTTCTCCTTATTTCGCTTACTCATAACTTTAAGGCCATTACCAGATATTTCAAAATTTAATTTACTTAAACAATTATTTCCGAGGATCATATCATATTGTAAATCATTTAAAACGTAAATATCACAATCTATACTAATATTATCAATTGAAATGTCGGTATTAAAAAAACCCTTCGGACTCACTCCTTTTCCGCTAATTCCTGTCAGTTTCACATCGTTTTCATTTAATTTAGGGCATCCTAAACTCTTATAGATGATATCATTAACCATTGTTACGTCAGATCCGGAATCTACGACACAGCTGACCTTTTTCCCCATAATTTCAATAATTTTGAGGATTTTATCCGATGGGCAGGAATTGTTTTTCATAGTATTCACTGATTTATTATTATGGAAGTTACTTTGCTCAGCCCTGTGTTCGGTTTCTTTGCCTCTAAAATAAGTTGGCCCTTCTTTTCTTCTGGGACATTGATTTGATTTATAGGAGGCGTATTCATTACAATAAAAGCATCTAATTTTGAAAGGGTTAGCGTTATTCCTCGTGTTAAGATAATTTTTTTCATATTTGCTACTCTGCGGAATGTTATTTCTGTTAAAACTTTTGTTTTCAACATTTTGAGTAAAACGCTTTTTAACATCGTTATTCGGACTTCTCGGTTCGGAGTTTTTCCTGATAATATTGCGAGCCGCCTCATAATCATCAAGCTTACTTATAAAATCTGAGACTTTCGTAAACTTAGGCAAGTCATCAATAAAATACTCCCTTATCTCAAACGGTAATCTCTTCCTTATTTGGTCAATGACCAAAATGTTTTTTAAGTCGTCAAAAGACGAAATGTTAAGACCTGACAGCCATTGTTCTAAAAAATTAGTAATTTCAAATGAAAAATCTCGCCACGAGGCCGAATTTTCCTTTCTATGGGAATTTTTTTTTTGTCTAAATTGTTCTGGACTCAGTTTGAATCTCTTCAGTAATAACTGTTTCACGTAATCGTAATCATTGGAGAGTTCCTCCTTTTCGCGACCTATTATGTTGACTATTTCCAACGGTAACAGACCTAACAAATAAGTTACCCAATTTTCCTTTTCTACGCCCAAACGCTTGATTTGGCGCTCAAACAATGAAAGGTAAATACTAATTCCTTCTTTGTGGTTGTACTTTGTAATTAATTTCAAAACATCGGGGCTTTTAATCCCGCTACTCAATGTTGGTATTTCGATTTTATTTTTCGCGGCTATTTCGAGTTCAAGTCTTTTGAGTTCGAATTCGCGTTTGCTCTCTTCTTCTAATAGTATTTTTTGTCGGCTTTTTCCCTTTCAGCAACAATTCCGGCTAGAAGATTTTTTATAACATCTTCATTATAATCGCTCGATTTAATGATCATGTCCGAGAGTTGTGGCTTAGTAGAGCTTTCTGGAGCTTCTAGCCCCAATTCCCGCACTACCCCTAAAAGGTCTACCTTCTTGGCACGTACTAAATGCGCCATTATTTTTATTTCCAGTTTAATATCAATTCTTTATAGCAACACAAACATATAAAAAGGAACTCACTTACTTTTAAACGGAAAATCCTTTCTTGAAAATATAAAACACAATAATAAAATAAAAAAGGGTTTGTGCGAGCTTGTACCACCACCGGTACATTCGCTGTGTGTAAAATGAATATATTTTTCACATGCGTAAGGGAAAAAAAGACGAATCAAAGCTCACGACAAAAAAGCACAGTGAGCCAAAAATTAGCCAAAACAGCCCACAAAAAATAAATCACTAGGCTGAGTAGATCGCACTAAAAACACATAAAAAAAACCAGCCCACAAAAAATAAATCACTAGGCTGCTTAAAAATGATTTACTCACACAAAAGCTCACTAAAAAAAACACACCGTGAGCCAGTAACTATCACATCACTCGCGAGAAAAAAAAACACAGACTCACACAAAAAAAAACACTGTGAGTCGTTCACACCCGGGGATCCTTCGGCCCGTGAAATTAAGAAAATATTAGGAGCATTCGTTGCACACAGGTTGTTCTTTTCCTGATTCTTTCGAAGCAACTCCGCAGCTTACACCAAATCCTTTGGATCCGAGTAGTTGTAGATTCAGATTCCGTCCAGGTTGTAGGATGTCCAAATGTCCAGGGGATTGATTTCAAATTTCAAATCGTAAAAAAAACTTGTTGAGTCCGGTAATTCAGTTCAGATCCCAGCCGAACCCCCAAAAAATTGTGGGAGGAAAATTCACACAGAGGTTGCAACAGGAACTACTACTGTTTAACTCGTTAAAATGTTTAATTGAAACTTTTAAACTTCTAGATTACATGATACTAAACTACTAACATTTATCTGACATACAAAAAACAGCACGACATTTAACGTTTAATTGAATGATATCTCTAGCACGGGTCTACAGCGATCCCGTCTAAAAAAAGTAAAAGCGGGCAGCGCCCAATTTAAAATCAGCTAGGAGAGAGCACTGCTCTCCCCCAACGCAGAAAACCATCTCCCCAAACTCCAGCGTTCGGCCTTCCGTTTTCGTTAGCTCATCAACTTCTCGTGAGAAAATGGACTTCGCCTTCTTCCGACATCTGGTCTGGGCTATTGTTCGCCACTACATACAGTATAACTTTATTTATATTAAATATACTTATATGTATATTAATCACTATAAAAATGGTATACTATTAGTAATTAATATGATATTGTGTATATATACATACCGGGTGATTATAAAATAAGTATCCCTATTTGGAGTAGCTTGAAGGAATAACCCGAATGAAGCCAAAATCGGTACACATACTATTCAAGAAGGGGGAAGAAGAATGGAACAATAAAAAAAGATAGTTACAATAATCGGCAACAGATGGAGCTACGGGTCCTGTCGGTGCAAATGCCGTTGTAATCATTAGTCAAATCAAAACGTGGTCATTTCTGCCATTAATGTTGTACGACATGGCTCTCAGTTTACCAGATGGCGCTTTAATTTTAAAACAATTCTACGCTAACAGTTCAAACAGTGCAGCTGCTTTACGTGAATTTAGGCGTGTGAAAGGAATGCGTAAAGGAAAAGGTCCTTTGACACCGTGTGCAGTGAGAAGAATGGTAAAAAAATTCGAGGAGACAGGATCGTTTACTGTAAAATGTGGAAGAGGGATGAAACCAGTACCTCTCCGCATTCAAGAAGAAATTGCTACTGCGATTGTGGAGCTATCAGGGACTCCGGAAGCCGGTCCTAGTGCACGTGGAGTTGCCCGAAATTTGGATATTCCATATGCTACTGTTCGAAAAGTCCTGCGAAAGGTAATCCAATTTTATCCGCATAAAATTAGTTGTCATCAACAATTGTTATCAGGTGACGCGCAGCAGAGACTGTATTTTGCTTTAACGTTTTTAGCACGAATGGAGGTGGATGATGCCTTCCCATGGAAGATTTTATGGGGGGATGAAGCCCATTTTCATATGAATGGGACAGTCAATGCGCAGAACTGTAGAATCTGGGCTTCGGAGCCACGAACTGTTATTCACGAAATACCCCTCCACTCTCCAAAAGTCACTGTGTCGTGTGGCTTCACTGCAAGTTTTATTCTTGGTCCTTATTTTTTTTGAGGAGTTACGACCAACAGGCCCCGTAACGTGTTCGGTTACTGCACAAAGATACCTGCGCATGTTACAAACTTTTGTAGTTCCTTAACTGCAGCAAAAACAGTGCCTGTCTGAAACAATTTTTATGCAAGATGGAGCCCCGCCCCATATTGGGCGAGCAGTACGACGTTTGTTACGGCAACATTTCACAGATGATAGAGTAATAAGCCGGTATTTTCGTATGACGTGACCTTCTCGATCCCCTGATCTGACGCCATGTGATTTTTAGCTTTGGGGGCACTTAAAGTCTATTGTGTACCGTGGAGGTGTCGCAAACCTCAATGACTTAAAAGATCGCATATCACAACATGTGCGAAACATCACTCCTGATGCGTTGCATTCTGCAGTTGAGCACGTCGTCCACCGCCTGGATTGTGTCTTGCAGCACAATGGTCATGTGGAACCTGAACTTGATCGGCACCACCATGCGAAATCTTAACCCCGTTCACTGTGAAAATTTCCAATAATTTAGGTATGCCAACCGGTTTCGTGCCTTAATTCTTTGTTCTTGTATTGCACATTACATTTCAAACACAAAGGCGCCATCTGTCGGCGATTATTGCAATTTTTTTTTTATTGTTCCAGTCTTCTTCGCCCTTCTCAAATAGTATGTGTACAAATTTTGGCTTCATTCAGGTTATTCCTTCAAGCTACAGACAGTTCCAAATAGGGATACTTATTTTATAACCACCCGGTATATATATCTTCATATCTTTTTGGAATTCATTAGCACTTTAATAATAATTATATAAATGTCCTTAAGTGGCCCGCTACTGGTGCGTTTACCTTACTTCTTTTAATTCACTTTTATGTTAAGTCTTCATTTTTAGTTAAAAACTTAGGTTTATCTTTGCTTTTTAAAATCAGTCTTAAATGGAGACACATAATTCTAATAGTAGCATGATTTTGTCATTAAATTTTTCATTTTAATACATTTTATACGAACTTTTTTTTTAAATGAGCACGAAATTTATGTGTACGAAAGTTATGTGTTAAAATCTAAACGCATTTATTCCTTTATATATCAATAAAACTGCTCCAAACAATCATATCCATAAATAAATCTTTATATAGTTTTTTAAAGAAAATTCTATCTATTCAGGCAATAGTGAAAATCGCGATTGTACTTATATGATAACAGGGGGAAAATCCATTATAAATTGGCAAACTCATTAGTATTAACTAATGAGTCT
The DNA here is from genome assembly GCA_963932465.1 of Maratus speciosus. NCBI lineage: Eukaryota > Metazoa > Arthropoda > Arachnida > Araneae > Salticidae > Maratus > Maratus speciosus. The sequence goes on along the minus strand of OZ010787.1, from coordinate 367,249,959 downwards.
TTCTTCATAGTTGCCAATCTCCACTCTTTTTTGAGTCAAATAAACATAATTTAAACCACAGAAAAGATTTAATGCAATGTTTCGTGTTTCTATGTTTTTCATTATTTAATTTATTTTACTTAATAATATTTATGGTTTTATTTGAATTAAAAGAAACCGGAAAGATGGCAGCTATGCTTCTTTTAATAGCTAAGTCATAAAGAAATAGCTAAAACTCTGCGAATTTTATTATCACAGTCAATACCAAATTCAAATAAAATATGCTCCCTCTCTTCTTTTTTTATAAATAAAACGCATCTCTTCAGCCAAATATTTCAAAAAGTCCTTGAAATACACCTATTACTCATATTCGTGGCATGACGTAAACTCTTTTTTTTGAAAATCACAGTTAGTAAATACATAATATTAAATGGAATAGAAATCTCATGATTTATAACTCGTTTATCTTATTCTACCCCCATCAATAAACTATTCTAAAATAAAATAGATATCCAGATAGTTCTTTATACATTTTAAAAGGATAATTCTATCATTTGAAAGGCACATAATCAAAAACGCGAATACACTTATAAGATTTCAGGATATAAATCCTTCATAAATTGACAAAATCATCAGTGTTACCAAGTGAATCCTCCTTTAAATAATACCTATGTCACGAAGAAATGGCCATAAAGTCTATACACTTTCCTATCACAGTCGATGGAATATTGCGAAAAAAGATATTTCCTTTTTTTTTTTTTTTTTTTTTTTTTTTTTACAAAGAAAATACATCTCTTCAGCCACATATTTCGAAAAATGCGTGCGAGACACCTATTACTCATCTTTGTGGCATAAACTCTTTATTCTGAAAAGCACAGTGTAGTAAATATATACATAGTTAACTGGGATAGAAACCTCATGGTCTATAAATTTCTGGGGATTTTCCTTTGTCATCTTTTATGGGCCTTTCGCAATAAATTGACCGTGATTTCAAACATCATACATCAACACGACGCATGTCTTGGGGAACAATATATAAGCACAGACGTCGGATGGCGATCATATTAATCTATGGCGTATATTTTTCAAGATATTATACTTGTTGAATTTCTAAGATATATTACTCTGGCGCTATGCTTTTACGTTTATTAATTCTATAAATATATATTTATATTAAGAAGACTTTTTTGCAATTAGAAATAGATACAAATATTGAAATATTTTGAAAACGCTTGATGTTTCGTTTTCTATCGTAATATACTAAAAAATATTTCTAATATTAAAGTTTTATCCAAGTTAATTAAATGAGTCTTCCAAAGAGAGGAAGAAAAGAAAATTGTCACTTTTAGAAGAGATATACTTGTCATCGAAAGAGAAATAACACAGGTTTATTTCTCTTCTTGCTAGTTGACCTTCTAGTCCATCTAGTGAACAGATATCCAGTTGAGTAGCATAAATGAGTAGTTGCACACACCGTGGAAAGATGGCCCAGTACAATGACATTTATGAAGACCATACCATTTCCTCCTTTATACTTTTGGGGATACGGAAAAAGACAGTATGAACAGTGATTAACTGATACCAACCTCCCAAAACAGCGGAACACATTTGCATATGCATACTAACACCATATATTATTATTCAGAAGACATTACGGGACATTTATATGTCTCTCCATAGACTATTGTTCACACATAAAAACTTACCGAGATGCTTCTATAACTTCAAAGACTTTAAAATATTTTAGCATGAAAATCATATGCTTACTGTATTTATTTATCTTGATACTCTTTTCTAATCCCGTCAATCGTTTTGAATAATCCTGTGTAACATTTCCTGAAATCATAAATGTATATAAATGTTTAGTAAAGCCTTTTATAACTTTTCATGAAGAACAAGTAAGCTAATTAATGTAGCCATTTAACAAATTTCTTCCCGCTTTTTTAAATATTTCAGCATGAAAATCATATGCATACATTGTATTTATTTATCTTGACACTCTTTTGTAATCCCGTCAATCGTTTTGATAACACTTCCTGAAATCGAAAATGTATAAATGTTTAGTCAAGCCTTTTATAACTTTTCATCAAGAACAAGTAATCTAATTAATCTAGCCATTTAACCAATTTTATCCTGCTTTTCTATGTTTAGATTGTTTTAACGTTAAACAAGACTTTTAACCCTTGAGAGGCTCTCGCACTTCAAACTTTTAGATTATTTTCTGATAAGTTTATTCATTAATGGTTAATTATTGCAATTTTTAAACAAACAACATGTCTGTTAACGAAATGTGAGTGCACTTTCAAAAGCCTTTCCTATGAAACCTGATTCATCATTGTGCGTCTTGTATGTGCATAGAAAAAGATATGTTGGCACCAGAAATAATATACATGATTAAAAAATAAATCCGAAATAAAATTGAAAATCCAATACAAATTATTTTTGATGATTAGTTTTGATAGTAACTCAAACAAATAGCGACTCGGCAAGTGGTTCAGAATTACTTTACTACCAGTAATTTCGTAAACTAATTTTCTCTTTCCTTAATCGTATAGTATCCCACAATTAAATAAGGTCAAATTTTATACACTAAAATTCTGGTAGGAAAGTTATTGTGAATCCCTGGCGAACCGCTACTGATTCAAACACACATTACTTTTCTAGTCAGGTGCGAATCTAAATGTGCTTATGCTACTTTTCAATTTCCCATTTATAAAAATGCAATGCTTGTTGGCATTTGTATCGTTAAATAGCACATTATTCTAAAATACTATGCTATAATATTATATAATATAAATACTATTTATTCCTATCTGAATTTTAACTTTTACCTACTAATCTTTAACTATTTACCATGACATTATTTTGTAATCAAATCAAACTTTTTCGGTAATCTTGTATTATATCTCCTGAAATTGCAAAAGTTCAAATGTTTATACATTACGCAGACATTTTATAACTTTTCATCACGAACGAGCAACATTATTTTATGCTAATCAATCAAGCCGTTTAACCCATTTGATCCCACTGTTCTATTTTTAGAACAGGAATTTAAAAGTATTCCGTGGGTTATTCTATCGAGTGACCTAAAGAACCATTTTCAACCATACCCTAAAAACGGAACAGAAGAATGAAATAGGTTAACTATGAAAACTTTTTAAAATATAAAAATTTCACTTGAAAACTTAGTCATTTGAAAAAGCGTTAGAATTATGGGAATGCACACGTTATTGTTAGAAAACGTATATAGAATTAAATTTCAGACACACTTTGGGGGAAGAAATTCTTCAGTCATTTTACATAAGTTTTAATTTTACAATTTTAAATCGTTTTCTCTGACTGAAATCATGCCTTTCTTCATTTTTTCGGAATAATTTTTTTTACGAATTGTTGTTGTGAAAAATACTTATTTGTGTCATCTTTATGAAGCGCTTAGTTAGTAGGGGCAAGTAGGATAAAACCTTATAGTTGGGTGAAGCCGGATTTCTCAGTTTTGGTATGATTGAAGATATCCTTTAATGGATAGTGGCCGAAATATGTAGCTCCGGTAAGAAAAAGAAGCAATCATGACGGTATCGTGAAACTGACATTTGTGTAGTTTCTCTGTTTGAACGTTTATTTTATTATTATATTAAATATTTTTATATATTTTGGAATGTTTGCGAGTTTTCAAAATACTTCTATATGAGTGCATTTTAAGTTACCAAAACTGCTTATATTATTGTGCGTAGCATATTTAATATTCTGTCGAATATTGTGGTTTCAAGAAGCAACCGATCTTGCCCTATTTTTCCAAATTATGTTTAACCCCTTAACTGTTTTTTTTACATTAAAAATAAGAACCCGGCACCACTTTGTTTTACTAAATTACTTGACTTTGCACGATTGAAAAGATATGCCATTTAACAAAACCAAAGATTACAGTTAAAATTAAGTGATGTCCAAATGCTTTCAGTATTGAAGATAGCAAGCTCTTTTTGCCCGAGAGGTACTCGGGCAAAACAGTTAAGGGGTTACATTTAGAAGAAGGCAAGAAGTTTAGTATTTCTTAAAATATTTTAAAATAATATTTTTTTTTTCTGTTATTCCATGTATATCGTAACCATGCGCATCTACTATATACTCTTTTTTTTTCAAAATTTCAGGCTTAAAAAGTAAGGTGCGTAGTGTACATGGAATATATCCAATAGTGAGACAATACATATTTTCGCTAAGTCGTCGAATACGTCACGTGGATTTCGCTATAAAATTTTACGAATACAGAATTATAAGGAACATAAATGCTTGCACATTTACATGCCATGGTTTGTGTATTATGAGTAGATATGAGATTATTACTAACTCTGTATCTTCCGTAAGATGATTGAAGAAAAAGCTGTTTTAAATCTTAACCTAAGTTATCTAACTGAACAACAAATAAAGTGAAAATGCACCAAATAGAAATACAACATGCATCTTTATTAGACTTCATAAATAATATCATCGTCGCTTCCGTCCATCTTATCTGAAATTCCAATTGTTTTAACCCCTTCAGGGACAACTAATTGTGTTTCTGTAATGTTGAATTCACACCGGAATTTTCGAAAAATTCTATCTCAAAATAAGGAAAAGCACTTTTGCAATATTTTTATATAAACTTATAAAACTAAAATTTAATTAAAAGTTTCTGATACAAACCTTGATTAAAATTAGCTGGGATATAATATATCCAACGCTCCTCAAAACTTTTAACACGTTCACGCCGGCGCGGTAGGTCACACTGTCTCAGAGCTGCAAAGTCTCCGGTTTTTTGGATACCAGTATTTTAATACAGAAAATGTTGTTTTATTTAATTAGAACGATTGGGCGATTCAAAGGAACAACATTTTCTCTATAATAACAGTGGTGTGCAAAAAGCCGGAGACTTGACAACTCTGAGACAGTCGAGCGTGACCCACAGCGCCGGCGTGAACGTGTTAAACATATTTTCAATTTCGAACTGTCTGATTTTTTTTCATTAAATTAGTATGTTGCGTCTTGTATCGGACATGTTTTATGGTTTATTTTTACACTGGTCATCAAAATTAAAGGATAATGAGAAAAAATATGCTCACTAAGTTAATGTTGCAACCAATGTCCAATGCTGTAATTATTTATGTTAATTAAATACTATTGAACTCAAAATTGTACTTCCGCGAATACGTTAGCGTCGGAAATATGCAAATTAGATGACTGACAATATGGTGCGCAATGGACCAGTGGCGTGGCGTGAAAATTTTCGGTGGTCATCGCAATTATTTAAGTTTGTGGTGAAAAATTATTAACTCTAAAATTCAATGGTTGAATGTTCAAAAAAGAAACTTTAAATCTTACCTTCACTTATACATGAACGCCAAATGTTCTGCTAAAACTCGATCGTAGAGATTTAAAAGCTTATTAAGAGTTTTAAAATATTGCTTGGTCATCGCCGCATCCAGCGATGACCGGACGCCACGCCACTGCAATGGACGTATGTTGGAATTCTGGTCTGTAGTGTTGTTTAAAGTGAATGTGGTGACTGAATGTGAACAGTATTCATTAGTTATGGCTCAAAGTCATAATTTAAGTTAAGGTCAAAAGTGGCGAATATTTGGTAGAATCGAGGAAGTTCAAAAACAAATGGAGGTCGCCAAGATTGGAATATCCTCAAAACGTGATATGAAGAGCTTCGAGACACTTTTTAAGCACTGGATTCGTTGATAGACAGCGTAGTCATCGGAGACCAAGAGCAACAACTGCATCCGAAGACCATTTTTTGTCATTGGGGCTCGAAGAATCCGCGAAGCGACTACAACAGATTTGGTTTCAGACCGTCAGGCTGTTCCAAGAACTCGAATTAGCCGTTCTTCTTCAGCACGAAGGCTTAACGAGGATGAACTGTATGTGAGAAAACCAAAAGTTTGTATCCCACTCACTCCAGCTTCCTAAGGGGCCCGTTTAAACTGCTGCACTCGTCAAGTTCAATGGAGGCAAGAAGACTGGGCTCAAGTATTGTTTACTGAGGAGTTCAGATATAGTCTGAACACTGATTTTAGACCTGTTTTGATCTGAAGAGTTGAAGGAAGACGCAACTTGCCTTTTCCTTGTCCGTAAAATATCCCGTTCGAGCCCCGTCTTCTTCGCTCCTTTAAGCATGACGGCAGCAACAGTTTAAACGGGGTCCTTGGGAAGCTGGAATGAGTGGGACACAAAATTTTGGTTTTCTTGCATACAGTCCATCATTGTTAAGCATTCGTGCAGCAATAGAACGGCTAATTCGAGTTCTTGTGGCAGCCTGAAGGTCTGAAACCAAATCTCTCGTAGCCGCTTCGCGGTTTCTTCGATCCACAATAACAAAAAATGCTTTTCGGATGCAGTTGTTGCTCTTGGTCTCCCTTGACCAGGCTATCTATCAACGGATCCAGTGCTTAAAAAGCGGCTCGAAGCACTTGATATCACACTTTTAGGGATATTCAAATCCTGGGCGACCTCTATTTGTTTTTTACCTTTCTCGATTCTACCAACTGTTCGCCACTTTTGACCTTAACTTAAATGATGCCTTCGAGCTATAACTAATGAGTGCTGATCACATTCAGACACCACCTTCACTTTAAACAACACTACAAACCAGAATTCTAACGTACGTCCATTGCTCACTACATTGTCAATCATCTAATTTGCATATTTCCGACGCTAACGTATGCGCGGAAGTGCAATTTTTAGTGCAATAGTATTTAATTAACATAAATAATTGCAGTATTGGGCATTGGTTGCAACATTAACAAAGTGAGCATATTTTTTCTCATTATCCTTTAATTTTGATGACCAGTGTATGTCAAAAGCAAAATACCATTATACATGATTGCCGGTTACACATAGTTAATATGGTAATTTTTCTGTAAAATTGTTTACACTTTGTTTTTTCGTATTTCTTTTCTATAGAAGTTATTTCAAAAAAAAAGGAGGGCGGTTATGTTTCTGGACACTCAAAAAAGCTAACGTTTTACTATTCAGCTTATGTTACTAAATTTTCTCTTTTCTTCTTAGGTCAAAAATAAATTATTCTAAAAATGCACAGAAAACATATTTAAATACATTCCAGTTCAAATTCTGATTTGGAGAATTTAAATCCAGAGAATATATTCTTTACTCCTAGATGCTGTTGTTGAAATTTCAAACCATGTTTGACTGAAAGTAAAAATCAATTACATAAAAGAAATTCTTTGAATATTTTACATATAATATAAAAGATGCCCCAGCACGGAAACTTGCTTGTAATAAAATAAAATGCATCACTAAGCATAAATCTCTCAAACATATATGTATAGAAGTAAAAAATAAATGATGGGTTTTTCTGAAAGAAAGCTCTATATAAAGGTTGTATCCGCTTTCCACTTTCAGAATATACAAATAAAAAAGTGCCTTCGTCTTTTAAATTTCTAAGTTTATATTTACAACTTTTCACTTTTGGGATTATAATAAACCTATATTTTATTACAGATTCGGTGTTCAATTATATACTGTTTTATATTAAAAATAAACCCTACAAGCTTTTAATTTTTAAACTTACCTTTTTTTTTTCTGGGATTGTTTAATATGTTTGTATATATCTATTTTGTCATCAAATTTTGTAAAATAATCGGAATACACAAATGGGGAAATTATGAAAGAATATATAAAATACGCTTAAGAAACTGAAAACTTTTAGAATAAATCATAAAGTACAGCAACGCATTTCGAGGATTATTTCTTTCTTCTTCAGTGAAAAAGCAGGCACATCTGCAACAAGAGTAGATACTGGATTACTGCTTCTACTCTGGCATGTTTTTGCCTGACGAAAAAACACTCATTCTTACATAATACTTTACTTATTCTACATTTCTAAGTCATAAAAGTTTATAATTTGCTGTGTTTTGCACCTGATTGCATTAGCGACAAAGTGCTATTTCTTACACTACGGACTCTTCTGTGTCAGAAATGTGTAGTCTACTTTTGGATAGCTGCCAAGAAACTAATTGCTATTTAAATCGCTCATACATTTCTTCTAACCATCGCATAATTTCAGTTTTTACATCATTAACCCGCTGTATCACAGCGTTGCATATCTGCAATATATCCAAAAGTCAATGTTATTTATACAGAGGACTTTAAAATACGTGTTTATTAATTGCAGATATTTCACAACAGATCATTTAATATAAGTTTTTCACAGAATTCTCACCAAATACTGAGTTAATTTTTCATGACAAAGTTTTATTTATCATTTGAGCAGTTTCGCATCGTTATTGCTAAAATGAACTTTGTAAATTTTGTAAAATTAAAACGTCTGGAGCCGTCCATAAATAGATTTTTTACAAATGTAAGTTCGCATACTTTACAATTTTGTATTAAAAAAATAAAAATATTTATCAGAAGGTTGTGATTTTCGATTTATTGCAGATATGGGCAAAGTACCTTTCAGTCAATAATTTTTTATTTTTATGCTCTAAATTTTTGTTAATTATTTTTTACATGCTTCAAATGATGTATTCTAAAATCTGAGTACATATTCTTCAAATTGTAGTTCTTGAGTCACAAAGGGTTAAACAGGGGGGGGGGGGGGGGGGAATGCATTTTTGATGAAATTTTTTTTAATTGAAGCTTGATTGAGTGTCTTTTTATGTCTTTTTAATTAATTTTAAAGTTTTTTAAATCTATCTATCAATGAGACTTTATTAGCTACAATAATGTAATTTAACTAGTGGCAGGGTTAACACAATTGGCAATTGATTGCCCAAAGAAAATCAATAAGAAAAATAATAGATTATCCGTGAGATACCACACTTTAGCTCTAAATTGAAATTTGTCAACGGAAAGACAACTTTTCTATTGATGCCGAACATAAAAATATCAAGTTAAATTCGTTAAAAGATACGTTGCACCAAAAAATTCTTGGAATTGTATTTTAAACTATTTTTGTTTATTTAATTTAGCTGCAAACGAAAGACGTTGTGATTATCAAAAGTAATCGAACCTGAGGCTTATAAGAGTACGTGACTTTATTGAAAGATTCTTCGAAGAATTTATTGAAAAAGAAATACAAAACTAACAGAACTATGATAGCGATTTATTTTTATACTCCACGATTTCTTAAGTTTTGTTTGCCTTTGCTTTCTTCTCTTGTCTCTTTTTCTTCTTCTAAGCGATTTATGTTGTAGCAATAATTCAACATGTTTTCAGTGTGTCTCTGATCCTTCTGATTTTGATCCTCCCAATAAAAATAATAATATTCTAAATAATGTGAGTTTTCTGACACTATAAGAAAATTTTCCTAGTAAAGTTTAAGATTTATAACATTGTTGTTTTCTTTTCCTAAAAAAAAAATAGAGGGTTGTTAAAAAAAAACTCCTTCGTCATAACAATCGTAATTTAATAATAATGATTTTTTTTTTATGCTTATGGCATTTGATTTTAACATATACATTTTACCATCGTCCTACGTATATGACAACTCAGATTTATAAAATTTTCACGAGTAAAATAGCATTTTTTTTTTCGGATCCACTACTAAAATAGACTCTATGATTGATAAATGCCCCTTATTTTTGTTGATGTTGTTGTTTTGTTTTTTTAACACTTTATACGCGAAAATCTCAAGCATTTATTATTAATTTTATAGATATTTATACACCAAGAGTTTGTACAAAGAGTTTCAAAATGTTTAATATTTAGGCTTGAGTTTTGTCAAAAAAGAAGTTTTTAAAATTTGATTCTTTAAAAAGCACAAAAGCACATTCAATTCTTAGAAAAGAAAAAAAAGAAATATTTACACTTATTGCTATATATTTACTTCAGTAGAACTTTAAAATGCTACATGTAACTGCTACACGTTTAAATACAATTTTACAGAAATACGCTCAAAATATTTAATTTATCTTTGGTGCGTGCACTAATTTTATTGATGTGATTTTAACACATACATTTTACCACCGTCCTATATATAGGACAGCTCAGATTTATCAAATTTTCACGAGTGGTGTAGCATTTTTTAATTTCTGGTCCTCTACTAAAATAGACTCTGAAATTAATAAGTGTCATTTGTTGTTGTTGTTGTTGTTGTTGTTGTTGTTGTTGTTATTGTTGTTGTTGTTTAATGCTTTAAACTCAAAAATCTCAGCCATTTAATCATTATTAATTTTATAGATATTTATACACCAAGAGTCTGCACAAAGAGTTTCCCAATGCTTAATATTTAGCTTTAAATTTTATTTAAAAAGAAGTTTTTGAAATTTGATTCTTTAAAAGCGCAAAAGCACATTCCATTCTTAGAAAAGGAAAAAAAGAAATAATTATTTACACTTAGTATTACTTCAGTAGAACTTTAAAAATATATCTACATGCTTAAATACAATTTTACACAGATACGCTCAAAATATTTAATTTATCATTGATGCTTGCACTAATTATAATGACGTGACTTATAATTTATGTGCTATTGAAGAGATGATTTTTAAACGTCGCATAGCCGAAAGCAACACACAAATAGAAATTCTTGTGCCTTAATTCTTTTAACGCATAATATAAAAGGAAAAAAGGAACATTTCTGGAACATAATGTTAGGCAAAATAAATCTTATTACTTGTAAGAGTATAATAATATTTTTAAAGAAAAATGATAGACATTTATTCAGAGACCGATTAACCTCTGAAGCTATGGGAACCACAGTGTCATTTTGGGGCCCTCTTTCACTCGAAAAGAGTTTCCTAAATTCAACATACCCGGAAACTCACCGATGCATTATGCAAATTACTATAAATATCATATTATTGGATTTTATCGATTTTGATTGGTTGGACGATAATATTGCATTATAAATTGACGATTTTGGTTAGTTGGACAAACTGAGGAATTGTGATCATGTGGTTGAAACTAACCTATTGTAAGAAAAATTAATTTGCTATGAAAGGCATTATTATGAAACACATTTATATATAGGGGAGACTAGGGAGGGTTGACCCACTTTTTAGAAAATGATTTTTTATTTTTTTAATATTGAACGTAGAATAAAGTTTTATCTATCATTTTATTCGTTATACAATCGGTTATCAATTTAAAATTGCTGCATAAGTGTAACATATATGAAATTAAAAAAATGATTGATTTTAACCATGAAAAAATAATGGGTCAAGGCTCCCCACATATGGGAGGGTTGACCCACTGTATGGGAGGCTTGACCCACCATGTTTTATATTGCAATATTTGTGAAGAGAAATAAAATCAGTTTTAAAAAAGCAAAATAACTTTATGCTATATGCTTTAATTACTATAAAAACTATTTTTTTAAATATAATGCTTAGTCAAACCTGTTGAGACGCAAGTCAGAAAAGTAATTTTTTTTTTACAGGATTTTGTGTGAGCAGGTATAATTGTACAGCAGGGAAAATGAAATTTTAACATTTAAGGCAGTATTCTGTTAGAGACAGGTTCCGGTTTCATAGTGTTTCATGTTATTATGTCCGGATTCAGGAGCCTCTGTCCCGCTTTTTTTTTTTTTTTTTTTTTTTTTTTTTTTTTTTTTTTGTCTCGACCTGTTATCACATAGTTTGGCTTTATTTCACTGTATTCACTCTGGTGACATTTGTCTACATACCTTCCTAAAGTTTTTCGATCGATGCTATGTTCTTTTGCAGTCGCATAAGCACTTAACTTATCATTAACATGATTTAAACCTTTAAGGGGCAAAGTACTTTCAGTACTAAAATGTTGAAATAAATGACTGGCACCAGAATTTTGAAAAAAATTATTTGGAAATAAGGAAAAGGCTATATTTCACATACTTATTAAATTGAAAATATTTTAACAAAATTCTGGTGCCATTGTGACGATCCGGAATTAAAATTAAGTGGTTTTATAAACATACCACTGCCCCTGAAAGGGTTGAGACTGCTGCTTTCATCCTTTCTCGGCCTTCCCACTGTTTCTATTTACCTATTGTAAGTAATATTTAAATGGAAAAAAGTTCCTATGGACTTTCCCATTTTCTAGTAATTTTTCACATGTTTCTTTAGTCAGTTTTAAACATTTTCTTTTCCATCACACCATTTTTCTGAAGCTTTACAGAATAAATTTACATTCTTTTATATATATAACCATCAACTTTTCATTATACACAGTTTATAATAAAAAGATTTCCAAAACCACTTAATTAAGCGAGCCTTGAGCATCTAGTCAACCCTCCCTCACATAAACTGGGTTCAGCCTCCCTACATAGACCTTTTTTAAAGAATAGCACATTGTTATGTTAAGCCTAACTTACTGTACAATCTTTATGCCTGGAATGAAAGTTGGATATTTCTGTATTACTTTAAACCTACTTACTTAAATTTCTATGATATAATTTATTTGAAAAAAAAATCTTACAAAATATTTCTAAAAGACACAACTTTGAGGTTGAAAGAGCCTCACAATTGATTTTTTCCACACCTATTTCAATTATCTCTATGAAACGAAGACTGTTGTTTGAGCATTCCAGTGGTTTTGGTTAACACCTATTGATAAAACTCTGAAATTCTTTTAAATATGAAAATTGATGGGTGGGTCAAGCCTTCCGTATGGTCAACCGTCCCTAGTCTCCCCTATATATATATATATGAGAATAATTTGAAAAAAAAGAATTAGAATTTTGGAATGGAATTCATTAAATTTGAAATTTGGGGCCCCCTGTTTTCTCAATTTCAGGCATTCTCCAAAATTTTCTAAAGGAAGCACATACTTCTCGTGCCTATACGGTACTCAGGGCCTGCATTTAGTTATTTAATTTATTTTAATAGGTTATATTAAAAACCCAATATTAAATAACATTGTATACAATGAACAAACTTTATTGCTGTAATGAGTTTTATTGTATGTTTGCCTGAATACTAAGTTTTCCCCTCAATTACTCAATATAACTCTATAATGTAAAAAAGACAATTTTTTCTTAATTTAGGAAAATGTAATATAACCACGAACAAAAATATAACCTCTTTCGAGTTACCCATGATTCCAAAAAGCGTTCTTTATCTTTAGAAATCTCGAAAAACAATATATTTTCGAGATTTAAGGAAAAATTTATAAAAACAAAGCTTATTTTGCTGCCACTGATTTTCTAAAGCGTTTCCAAGTAGTTTTTATAGTGTATGAATCACTTTTCTCAACCCGAAATATAGTTTTTTCTGGAGGGGATATCAGTTCTCGACTTGGTCTTCTTTGATTCTGAATACCTCATATACTTGAATTATAAGATTTTTGCATAATAAATGCATATTTTAAATTTTAAAATATCCCTATCAAATTAAGTTTCTATGTTGGTAACTTTCCGTACGTGGGCCGAGATAAACAAATGTACTACAATAGACCTTTTCTATTTGTTAAAAGGTACTAGGGTAAAACCCCCAGTAACTGACGCCTTAAGGATTCTTCCTAGTGAAATCACTATTACATAATTTTAAATACATTTTATACTTATTTTTCTTTTTCAAAGAATAGTAGAGATACATTAAAAAATTACTGTTGTCAAAAATTTCAAAACTTTACATTGTATTATTATTATTATAATTATTATTTAATGTGTTCAAAAACTCCAGCACAACTGACACCAACGCTATTTTGAAAAACCAATAACTGACACAAAGGGAACCAGTGTCTGACACTTTACGTGCAAACATTAAAAAAAAAAGTAATTTCATATTTCAAGGAATTTATGCTTTAAAAATACTTTAATCTTTATTTTTAAAAAAATACTTAAACCTTTTTTATGTATGATATCATACTTACAGATACATGTGTCTTTTTTTTTCGCGTTTTTTAAATTATTAGTAATGCAGATATCCAATAATTGACATTTTTGAACCAGTAACCGACAAATAGTGTCGGACCCTGGTAGAACAACTTAAATTTTAATAGTGTAAATTTAATTTATTATCATGTTTTTAAAAGAGTTCAAATAATAGATTTCACCTTTCTTTAATATTATCAATAATTAACGCCTCTTTGGGAGACTGGTGAAAAGAAATTACTGGAACCAATAACTGGCTTCCCCCCCATTAAGCTAAATTAAATAACTATAAACTGGAAATCATGTTCCTAATGTATCATAGGCATATTTTAACTAATTTCTGCTAGCATAACTTTAAGAAAAAGTTTAGGATGCTTGCGTTATAAATAGATTTTAAAAAGTACTACCTTAATTTTAGAAATAAGATGCTTGCCTTAAAATAGTACTTTTTGTGTTCTCAAAAGTTTCTTCCTCATTGAATATGTTCTTGATGAATATGTAGTGAATAAATTGACTTCAACATAAAAATAAGTGTCTAAATTACCACGAGATGACATTACTTTGCAGAATTTTACATGAAAATGCTTATTTGAATTAGATTATTGCTGAAGTGTCAGTTACTGGTTAAGTATCAATAACTGGGGTTTCATTCTAGATATTTTTCATTTATTTGTTATCTTTTACAGCAGGGGTTCTTAAACTATGATACGCGTACCAGTACTGGTACGTGAAGCTCTGGTTACTGGTACGCAAAAATCTTATACTGGTAATGAAATGAAATATAAAATACAGTATGTGAAATCAAAAAACAGCTGAATACTCTTTTTGCTTCATGCCTCTTTTTGATTTGTCAGTTAACTGGCCCTTAGTCTCTTCGCTCTGTTAAATTACTGCTTTGACAGCGGTTTGTTTTCTTTTATTTTAATGTAATTTCGATTAGAATTTTATATAAACAGAACTAATTAGATGTTTAGTTGATCTTTCATCCCACCTGAAAAAAAGAAAAAGTTTTCTTCTAATACTATATTGTAAGTGTGTATAATACTTATTTCAACGAGCTCCTATCTCGTGTTAATAAGTAGATTATTTTCAGAAGATATGTGAATTTCTTATGAATATTATTCATTTATTAAATTTTCTTAAGTGTATTTTACTGTTGATATAAACATAGTGTTCATATAACAAAAAATGGACGAACAAGGCGACTTTAAATGTGTATATATTTTTTAAGTTTAGCAATGTAGTATATATGTTCTCTATTTAAATAGATCTATTAATAGATTGAAATAATATTTGCCATCCAAAAATGACACACTTTCTAATGATAAATACACTCTTCTCGCAATACACGGAAATTAATAGACTCAACCAACTGAATATGTATCAATTTACGCCAGTAAGTCATTAAGTATTGTAGCTTTTTTTTTTTTTTTTTTTTTTTTTTTTTTTTTTTTTTCTTTTTCTTTTTTTTTTGTACTAAAACAATGTATTTTGATAATGCACTTATTATTAAAGTGTAATGATGGTGATACCTTTTATTTGGATGTTAAAATAAAGTAGTCAGTCTAACTATCAATTTAATAATGCAATTATGCAATTAAATACAGTAAAATCCTATCAGACAGAAGCACAAAAGACTGGGAAAATATTTCAGACATATTCCGTTTATACAGGTTTTTCTGTGTTAATTTTCAATATGTTACCTGGTGGTACGCGGAAGTATGAACTTCTATTTAGTGGTACGACGGTCTAAAAGTTTGGGAACCTCTGTTTTATAGCATCACGTGTTGAAATTAGTGTTTTTGTATTTTACCATAAAACTTTTCGAAATTTAGACTTTAGTATTTCATATAACATGGAAATGATGCGATAAGGCTACATTCTGATACTTAAAAAATCTCAACTAAAGCACTCGTGCCACTTTTAGGACAGAATTTTGAGTAAAAACGACTTTCATTTTTTATTTAAAATATATATATATATATATATATATATATATATATATATATATATATATATGTGAAAATTCCCGGAAGGATCAATACCAGTGGATCATTTGCTGAGGTATTTTCCTAAAGCTCAACGGTCGCCATGGAGATTTTCACACATACTTGGGAGATAGTTTCTCCGAACCTTTTAAAGAGGATTAAGTTACAATCCTAATAGTCGAGACCAATTTAATATGTTGGTTTTTCAGGGGGTAAAAAGGCTAGAAAGACTTAAAAAAAAAATGTATAAAAGAGAGAGGAGATCAAAATAAAATGTCAAGAACAGAAACTGGAAAAAAAGTGTTACATTCCATTTTTTGATAGATTATGGACTCAAACGTGATGTTTGATTTTCTACTCCCTGTAGCTTATCCAAAAAATCTAGAACTTAGTACTACCAATTTATCTAATTCTACAATATTTTTTTTTTTTTGGATGCTCTTATTATTGTTCTACCTAACAAAACTTTACCATTCAACATTTATGATAAAAGAAATTTTTTTTTTTTTTAATTAGTTAATCTTACTTTAATCCCTCTCTAAATATTTCAGTTTATGGAAATATTTTTCTTCACTTTAATCGCATTAAACGTCTATGTTCTTCCAAAAATATACAGTCAAATTCAATAAATTTAAAACAAACAGCACTATTATATAATCATCTGCTTTCTTTTATTTCATCATGCATAAAAATTAAAAATTATTTTTATTTACCAGTTTGGACATTTATTATGTATTTAAAAATATATAAAAATGAAAACATTACTAAGGCGACTGGGAGCGGCATGGGGAACGGACATATAAATATGTCCAAAAAAATTCATTATAATTTTTTTTAATGCAGATGCGCATTTATTATTGCATTGTATTTATTTTGATTCATATCTAAAAGTATTTTGCAGTTGTCACAAGGGATGAGAGCGTTCCGACCCAAATCGTTGATTCTCACCACTAAATTTTAATAGTATTCTTTACATTATTAGATCTATGAAATTCTGTCATTGAATACTGGGATAAATACCATTAAAATTTAGTAGTAGCAATAGGTCATTTGGGTCGGAGCGCTCTCATCACTGGTTGTCACATTGTTACGTCCTCTAAATTTGGCCCATGTTTTGGAAAATTAATTCAATTTAATCAAATTTAAAATACACAATTTTATTGCTGCATATGCGCATTTAATGGTGTACTTATATACTTCTTTAACATCTATTATTTTAATTATTTTTAGTGTGCTTCATTCAAACCTTTTGCAATGCTTAGTATTGAATCTAACATATGAAATTTCGTAATTTTAGCCACTGCTTTACAGTGATATATTTTTTTTTCTTATTTGTGATTTTCGTATAGAATACTGGATATGCAATTTTATAGCATCATAATTGCTTTATTTATTTTTCATCGATTTTTCCTTTGTATTAATGGTTTATAATAACAAAAACTTTAAGTGTAGAAGTGTTTTAAAAGTGTTTCTTAAAAGTTTTAAAAGTATAGAATATTTCACCTAACGAAGTGTTCTGCAATTTAAGTGTGCTTTTTTCTTCTTGTCCCATGATTTCCCATTCATTTTTTAACTATACTCTTACATATTTAATTCTTCCACTTTTTTTAAACATAGCATAATGGATAAGCTGTTTTATTGTATCATTACTGTATTGATTTTTTGGTCGATTTTTCATTTGTATCAATAGTTAATTAAAAAATGCTTTATTATATATATATATAATCGAAATACCACAAAGGAGGTTTGAGTTGGGGTTGCTAAAGAAAAAGTTAAAAACATCTAAACATAAAATGGAGGTGTTAATTACTTACACATTTGTATGTAATACATTATTCTACATAATATCACCTTATTCTTGGCTATACTTGTATCCTATTTATTATAATAATTAATATTAATTTAACATATATTTTCATGATTCTATAATATTGTAATAATATTAATGATTTTTTTTCTTCTATCATTATTATCGGTATAATATTTTATTTATTTATTTATTTTACGTTAACATTTTTTATCCTCATATCATTTTATTTCTATCTAAATTTTTATTAATAAAATTTCTTTTATGGTTTTCTTACCCATTTGACTCACATATTAGCTTATGTAAATGTAGTTATTCATAACATTTGTAGATGGCAGCAGCAGCACGTGTTCTGTTATGTTTATTCTTTTTCATTCTCTCTCCTTGCCTTATTTATGACAGAAATGCTACATGAATAAGGCAAAAATTTCTATCCGGATTTACTGGTGGAAGTTTGCTTGGCGGTAATCATGCCCTGTTGATTAGATGCAAACAAGCAACAGCCGCCATCTTGTGACTACATCCTCAGTTATTTCACTCGTAACTCTGGTGGATCACTCGTAACTCGTAAGTTATTTCACTCGTAACTCGTAACTCTGGTGGATTCAACACTCTGTGTATGCTCCTACTCTTTATTCATAGCTCCGTTGCAGTAGTGTGCTCTACCACCTTTTAGAGGTTTTCCTATTTTTTTTTTTTTTTTTTAAATTCCTCTGTATAATGTAAAAACGTTGAACATAACATTTTATTTATATGACGTATTTCCATTTAACCAATCCTTTTTTATGGTGATTTAATAAATGTGTTTGAATTACATCATTTTTCCCTTCCCTTATTTCTGCTTTTCCTGAAAGTATCTTTTGATTGGTTCATTTTTTCGTCTTAAAACTTCTTACGTTCAAGTTTTCTTCTTCGCCATTTTCATTTATTTCTGTTTTACTATCTATTTTTTTTTTCCTTATGTCACATATTTTTTTTTCCTCATTTCTTCTTCTTTTTCCCAAAAGTAAACCCAATTTTTTAAACTATTTTCTTCTCTTAATACTGACTTCGTTTAAGTTTCATTCTTTCCCATTTTCATTTCTTTTCTTTCTGTATCCGTTTATTAGTCTTATGTAACAAGTTAATGACACCTAATCACCTTTTGATGAATAATCTTTTTACAGTTTTCTAACTGTTTGTTTCTCATTTTAGAAATTTATAGTCTAAAATATTAAATTGCTAATCAACGAAACTTTGAACATAAAGTTTTATTAAGGAGTATCTGTACTTAAAAATTAAACATGTATTCTTTCGTGAGTCAAATTTTCATTAGTTTTATCTATTTATGAATTAGCTTTAGATTTATCATTGGCTTTTCGAGATGCTTATTTCTTGCGAAAATTGTGTTTATCTTAAGCATATTTAAATGCTTATCTCTTCATTTTGAAGGTTAAAACCCAATACTTATCTTAAGTTTTATTCATTTACGAATTGCTGTTAGATTTATCATTAGTTTATTAAGATGCTTTACTCTTGTAAAAACTGTCTTCAAGAAGCTCTTGGCTCTGCATGTAAAGATTAAAACACGTTTTGAATGATCTAAGCTGTTTTAAATATGTCCGTCTTACTAACATAAAAATTTAACAAGTTGGCAAATTGTCCTTTTTTCCCCTTCTTTTGAGATTCAGACTACGCATCAAAGAAATCTGTATTATATATATATATATATATATATATATATATATATATAAACATGTATGTGAGTAACGTTGACGTCATATTGATCGTGGCAACACCTAACCAACAAATCTCGCTTTTACTGCAATTTTTTCTACTTCTAAGTCTTCCCGGATGTTAATTTTTACACCGTCGAATAAAAAAAAAAATAATCTACTTCTAAATGCAATTTTTTTGAAAACTGTATCTCAATTTACTGATATTTTATGTTTTTTAAATAATTTTCAAGTAGTTTTTTAAATATATCTCTACTGCGTGCTACCCGATAACTGACCCTCTGTACATGATAAAATGTAAATAGTTCCATATTTGTCTCCGAGTAATATTTCTCAACGAAATTAAAACTTCATCAATAAATAAATAAATAAAATACAAATTTAACAGATATGTAATCAAGCTAAGGGCTTAAACTATTAAAATTATCTGAATCAAAAAGGTTGCTTTAAGTAGTGGAATCTTGGGCGATTTCTTTGGCTATTAACACCTGGCATGCAGGTAATACGAAAGTATTGCTTTAAAAAGCTTCAAAACTTTATTTGAATTAGAGGTCTGCACGGGCCGGAATTTCCAGGCCCGGGCCCGGCCCGGCCCGAACGAAAGCTATCTTGGCCCGGCCCTGCCCGGTGTAAAAATTGAAAGTTCGGCCCGAGCCCGGCCCGGCCCGTTTGCATTTTTACAGTTCTCGGCCCGGCCCGGCCCGGCCCGTACAAAAACCAGTGAAAACAGGCCCGGCCCGACACAACTTCTCCAAAAAAAAAATTCGTTTTTTCTCAACATACAATTAAGATTCTACATACATATTTATGGGAACATTTTACAGTATATTTTACATTACTATGATGTTCGCAAAACAGAAAACACACAATAGTTAACATTAACGATTACTTACAGTGTTTTAGTCATCGTGTCTACAGACATTTCAAAATGGAAATAAGGATTCATTAAAAGATTAATGTATTTCAGAATAAAGGATTAAAAACATGATAACTTTTGAAGCTGTATAATAAAAAGTAGATTTGAGAAAATATTTCTCTCATTTGTAAGGCTTTTCTCAAATCCAAAGGAGCTACATTTCGACACATTTATGAATTCTTTTCTTTTCGGACACGCGTAAGCTTGGCAGGTATTCTTATTCAGAAGCTATGTAAATGTCGTTTTTTTTTTTCTTTTTTTCATAGATAAAAGCAATATGTCTTTCTGAAAATACTGTCAAAGTTAGAGTTTTGAATCGAATTTCAGGAAGCGATAGCACAGGAAAGGAGAACAACGTACATTCACGTGACAGGAATCTCTGTTATCTCTGTAAGTAATTTATCAAATATGGAAAAAGCTATTCGTTTCCAAATGCCTTCAATAGGTAGACCTGTCAATTTTATGCCTTTATAGTTAAAAATTTTGTCAGAAAATGTGTCTGAAAGCTTCGCATTGTTGAGCAGTGAATATGAGAACCACCTTAAGGTATATTTCCAAAGATACTGTTAAGAGAACTTCATTATCACTATTAATACTACAAAACACAATGACTGTTCTACACATCCTGAGATCGATTAAGACTAATTCCGTCCCGGCACGAGTCTGCTGAAAAAAAAATTAAACTCGGAATCAGACATATTGTAACTGTACGATGCCGATCTCTACGATGGACATCTTACATTTCTGTATTGATGTTGCTAAACTCGCATCGGCTCGTGCCGCACATTTATACTTCTCGAGAAAATCATATTCATTGAAAACGGCTCGTATTCTATCTGCTTAGATTAAATTCTTATATCGGGCCGATAGGCCCGATTATTTTTTTTTGCCGGCCCGGCCCGGCCCGTTTATTTTGTCTGTCGGCCCGGCGCGGCCCGTTGAAAAAATTGTCCTAATTCTGCCGGCCCGGCCCGGCCCGTTTGAAAATTCGCCTTCACTCTGCCGGCCCGGCCCGGCCCGCGGGCCGGGCCGGGTACGGGCCTCGGGTCAAGCCCGGGCCCGTGCAGACCTCTAATTTGAATACATTATTGGTATTTTTCACATAAACATGCGTTTCGGTATTGTTAGTTAGCAATCTAAAAAATATATTAAATGTAAAAAATCTATTTGAATTTTCAATTTAAAGGAATGGTTTTCACATGTGTTTTGTAACTCGGAAAGCTCACTTTGAATCCCGTAATAGTTTTGAAAATGTAATTCTTGTTATTCATTCTTTACTTCTGAGCTCTGTACTAACTGTCCAGAGCAGTCTGGATTTCGGAATTGCAGTAAACACTAATAGACCAAGAGGCGTAGAAATAAATTCTACCCTCCATTAACATGTTAGATGTTTGTAATACTTTGCATGAACCTTAGCTTTAAACTTGTTATGATATTTTGCATTTTAAAACCTTGCTACCAATGTCATTTTATAACTGTAATCACGCGATTTTAATGCACTTATAAGAACAGATCATTTGAACAGATTATATAAACTTCCCTATTAAAGATTAAATAGAAACCTAAAAATTTGTTCCGTTATATAGAAAATATGGATACAATGGACAAAATCTTTATGGATAGAAAACGGACGTCAGGACTGTAACCAGATGGGAGCGAGAACCTGAAGCCCTCTGTAAACTTACTAATATTTTAATGATAATTGCATTTTTTTTTTTTTTACTTTGTAATTGTAAGTTTTATAACAGTGGGATGTTGACCTCTGCTCCTGCCTATATTAATTTATCATTAAAGTAAAGTGAGAAATACCAGCTGTGAATTAGCCCCACATAAAATTTAAAAGATCTGATTTTGCCAGTTGGTTAAAACCCTGACGGACGTTTATAACATTTTGTAAAATGACTATTGAATAAATAAAAATAATAATAAAACCCTTATTTACTTAAATGATAAATTAGCTTTGATGGGACTATTTCTTCAGGAGTTTTTTTTTTTCCAGCTAAAAACACCTTTTTACTATGGCTTTATACTTTCACTAAATTCAAAATCTCTTCTAAAGGATTTAAACCCACTTTAAAATGGAAATCTTTTTTCGTGTTCCAAATCTTTCTTTCGCTAAAATGTAGCAACGATGCATTTATTTTTGATAACGCTTGAGAAGATATAAATATAGTTTATGAAACAGCCAAAGAATTCATCACATCCTTTTTCCTTTAAACGCATTTTCTTGCAAAGGCCGATTATTTTTATTCAATTTCCAATGAAGTGCATAAAAATATTCTCGTTTTCTTCACATTATTTGGTTTATAAAAAGGAAATTATTATGGAATTTGAATTTATCCGTGTTAGAAACCTTATAAAATGACGCTTTTTCGAAACCTAATATTATAGAGATACAAATGTGGAATACATTTGCTACATTTTTAAAAGCCTTTATGTATGATAAATATTTGATATGAAGAGATAACAAGTAGCAATTTATAGGTAAAAAAATGTTTTAAATGTTGATTGCGAATAAAATTAAAACAAAAGCACAGAGATTTTTTTTATGGTGTAATCGAACTGTTTCATTATTTAGAGCTGTACAATTTCATGTGTAATTATTCCTAACTTTTTCTTTAATATTTTTATTATTTATTTATTAATATTTTGATATTATTGGCATTAAATAGTTGTTATTTTTTTCTAATTTCAATACATATTTTTTAATAAAAAAACCATTATAAGCATTTTGGAAATATCCTGGATATACGAAACGTGGGATATATAACTGTAGCCAATGACACTCGAGGAGCAATGAAAAATAGTTTGGTACCACATTTATTAAAATTCATCCACATAATTTTATTAATTAATAAAGAATCTTACATTGCCCACGGTAAAAGTATTTCCCTCCTTTTCTGCACGTAGTCGGGTAAAAGGTGAACTATTATCTAAGATCATTCCTTAATGTTAGTTAACCTTCGTGTTCTATTATTTTTCTGGTGGCGATCTTCCGTGATCGGGCCTACTACTCTTCCGGTCAGTAACCGAAGGAAGAAAATTCCGGTTCCTCTGCTTCGCCTTTTCCGCGAAGTAGCGTAGTCGGATTATCGACTTGATTTTTCTTGCAAGGAAATTTTAACAGTAATAATGGATCTTATTTGACTCTAGCCATACTTAAGCCTAGATAGTACCAACCTCTCTTAATTATTCCGGAGTCTGATCGAAAAAAACTTGTTTAAAACCAGAAAGTGTATATAAGGAAATGTGTCTTCTATCTATAAGGTAATATTAGATTCTGTTTTAAAATTTTTGATTAAATAGCATTTCCGGTTAAAAACATGTTTGTATTGGATCAGGCTACAGAATAATTACTAATTAATATTGCACCATTAAGAGATGTTAGCATCTATGATTTAAGACGTGGAAATTTTTAATTATAGGAACATCAGGCATTATGCTATGCCCTTTCAAGTATTTTTTTAAGACTTCTCTAACGATGTTGCCCAGTTGAGCTCTTTGTTTATGCTTTTCTATAATGTTTACGCAGGTTAGGATCATATTGACCAGTGGCGCCAACTTATATAGGCCCGTGGGGCGGGAGCCCACCCAATAATTTGATCTTTCTGCCCGACCTATTTCAATTGATTTAATTTGTTATTTACTTATTTAATCGTTGAAATGAAATGTGATTTTATTGACGCTCTCAGAAAAAAATAATACATATATATATATATATATATTAAAGTAGTAAGGACATCAATTAAGCTTACAGGAGCGCTGAAAGCCCCTTCAGCGGTTGTATATTTAAATTTCTTCCAAAAACAAATTTCCTGCTTCTTTTGCCATCTGCTTTAATGTCTTAAATTGGTAAATAAAGCAATTAGGTGACTAAACTTCTGAACATTCAGTTTTTTTCACTTTAAATAGCAATTTTTATGTTATTTATAATAAATATTAATGCATTTATAAGGAAGAACTTATGGGACTATAATTTAATAAAATTATTTATTAATTTAAATTATAATAATTTTATATTTTGTTTAAAAGAGACATAATTTAACTTCAAATTTTCACCTTTAGTCATCAGGGCTGCGGAGTCGGAGTCGTGGAGTCGGAGTCGGAGGCGGAGTCGGTGTGATTTTTCGGTGAAAAGAGTCGGAGTCGCTAAAAATATGCCGACTCCGACTCCAAACATTTGTTGAACAATTTGAAGTGAAATAAAAAATAAAACCAATTATGCTTAATTTTAAATTTTATGAACTGAATTATTATTTTATTTTTTAACTATAAATATTAACTATAACTAATAAATATTTAATTATTTTTCAGTTTATTGACACGTTAATGAGTAAATACAAGGCAAAAGAGCAGATGTGATATTTTTCCTACATCAGTCATTAAATTGATTCATTTACTTACTTCTTCACAGACGACACTGTTGTACAATAATTAAATTAAAGTGATTTTTTTTTTTTTTTTTTTTTTTTTTTTTTTTTTTGTGTGTGTGTGTGTGTGTGTGTGTGTAAATTTATTCCAACGCAACCCATGTCGGTCCGACTACCCAACCCAATGAAGGAATCTATCTCAGACAAAAATAGATGTTTCAATTTAACCTCTGTCCATCCGTGTTCGGGTCAGGTTCTGAAATTTATATTTTAAGTCAATCCGAAGCGAATCGGAAAGAAACCTGAACCCTGAACCCGATCCGAAATTAAATAAAATAAAAATTTTATTGGAATTATGAAAAACAGTCATCTCTAACAGCACTTTTATCTTCTGTGTAGGAAAAGGAATATATATTTACTTATTCAACTTATAAGTTAAACAATATTGTGGACTTCTTTTTAAAAAATCGGGTCAACCCGACCTAAACCCGCGATAATAATTATCAGACTGGCCTACAACGAAAAACATTTAGCGCCAACTCAATCCGAACCACCGTTCGAATCGGATCCTAACGAATGCAACAATCTACTTCAGATAACAATAGATCCTTTGTCCAACTTATACTGCCTTATTTTCAGTATTTCAGATAAAAGGGAATGTGTGAAAAATATGAAATTGATTAATGCCGCTATCACTACAATATCGGACAACTGAACTCATACAGAATTTTTCTCATTAAAACAAAAAACTGCAGATTTCTTTTTAAATATTTCTTACCTAAAACTCAGACGTTCTTCTATTTCTAAGCCCCAACTAGAGTCTTTCTGAGTGCCGGGTTGCACCCGACCCGAATCTGAAATTTTTGCGGAAAGTCAACCCGAAACCCGATAAAAAGGAATTCGTCAACCAAATCCGAAAATGGACAAAAATCGTCAATCCTACCCTAATTCGAGCCGCCGAAAGAAAGTTAGTTCATATTTTATAGAATAAACAATTATGAAAAAAGCCTACAATTTTATCTTTTTTGTATTAAAATGAACTTAAGTACACTCATTAATATTCAAATATATAGATATTTCATTTGAAAAATATTCAGTACATATTTTCTTTTGAAAAATCAGGTCATATCGCTCACCCGCAAGAAAAGTGACGCTTCTCGACAAAAGTAAATTTTAAAGAAGAGGCAAAAGAAAATTTGCATGATTTTACTGTAACATGAAATTAAAGCACTTATCGCTGCATGCAGCTGTAAAATTGTGCATAAAAGTATAAAATCTTTAAGCGTGAAGGCTTAGGATGATGTTTGGAGGGTTGTATAATTTTACCTTCTTGCACAATTCACCCCTCTTCTTTGGTCACGAATGAACATATAGCGTAATAAAGTGATTTTCCGTATAACTACACTTATGAAGCTGTTTGTGTAACAATAACATGTACTGTAGCACCTATGACAGATTTATTAGTGCAATAAAACGCAAAATGAATTTTTGAGAGATGTGTCACTTTTCTTGCGGGTGAGCGATATTAAAAGTGTCAAAACCTGACAAGAAGCATTTAAAGTCTATCTGGTTTCGGCTAAATTTGGTTATCCTATCCGATGGAGGACCGTAATTCTAACCTACTGTAGAAAAAACAATTATTTCATGAATTTTGAAAGGAAAGTGAAGAAACTCATTTCATGCCTCAGAATGGCTTTTTTTTTCTTTATCTTTTGTAATATATGTTTTTAAAGATTTTTCTATTTTCTCACCTTTTTTTCATGATTATTCCTTATTCGTCGATTTTTACCTCCCACCCCCAATCCACCGAAATCAGCATTAATTTATTTAAGATTTTATTAGTATAGTGTAAATGTAGATAATAGCCTTTACGTCTATGAATGAAAGGCAATGACAACTTGCCAGCACAATTTTCTTTTACTCATTCTGTTCAAAGTTCAAATTGAAAATATCTTTGTTTTTTAAGCAGGCATATGTTCTTTTCGCGTAATTTGGTTTTAATTTGCAGCTGACAAGATAAAAATCCTTTGTTTGTATCATTAACTTCAAATTATATTTAGGTAAGTGAATCTTTTTAATTGTAAAATAATTACATTTTTATTTAATGTATTGCATATTCCGAATCAAAATTTATAAACGTCCGTTATACGGCGGTTATAAAAATAAAATATTAGAAACAAGATCATTAGGATTCAGAACTGTATAAAAAAAATTGTTTAAAAGGATATCTTTTTAAAAATTAGTGGCCGAACTCAGTATAATCTTACTCTAACTCAATAAAAACGTTTAATGAATATAATCTTAATTAGAGCTCAACTGAAAATTATTGACCGAAACTATCTGTATTCCAAAATTCTCGTATTTTCCTTAGGAAATTTTCAACATGATTCATCGATTCGAGCTGTATTGACTCATATGAGACACTCTTTATTCTTTGCTATGAACTTCACTGTTTATAATTATCAGTCACGACACGACTGACTCAAGATGTGAGTGCAAATTAAAAAACAAGAAATGCATATATGACTAAAATTTGAAGACCCTTTTCACTTGCTCATGAAAAGCTGCAGACTTAACTTTAATAGAAATTTTTAGTTTGAAACAGAAGTGTTTCAAATATTCTTTGAGAAAGTTCTAGTAGAACAGATGATCCTTTACAAAATTCATCATAAAAGATAAATCGAAGTATGTATACGTAAAAGATTTTTTAATTAGATGCAATTCATAATTAGAAAATCATTTCGTATCATTGATGACTTATTAATTACATTTTATTCTACATGAAAATAAAAAGTTTTGGTCAGAGTCACAGAGAGCCAACTTGGACCACAGGTTATAATTAAATCTACAATTAATTAATAACTATGTATATTTATTATGTGTTAATTACTTAAACATTTTTTTTGGAAATTTTCGCTTTCGGACGAAAATAGAAATATTACCGAAATTCGGTTTTTGTTTCGGTTTCAGTCGATCCTTAATCTTAATTACTATTTTATTTTGAACGCTTTTTCAATTTGCATTATCTATATATCTCCAACAGGTAAAAAATTAAAGCGCATTTCAATCTTTTTGATAAACCCTATGTGTATGCCGGAGTCGGAGTCGAAGAGTTGGAGTCGGAGTCGATTGTTTTAAAAATCCAGGAGTCAGAGTCGGAGTCGGTCATTTTTCCTACCGACTCCGCAGCCCTGTTAGTCATCCGCTCTTCCTCACCTCTGTCTCCACATACACACGAACTAAGGGGGGAAATTATGTTATTTTACTCAGAAATTTTTAAGCCCACCCAATGTTTTTCAAAAGTTGGCGCTACTGATATTGACTATGTAATAAAACAGTTACCAGTTTTATGTGGTGTAGTGCAAATAATCTTGAGGAGAATAACACCATCTTTTAGGTATGAAACCAATGTCCAAAGTCATTAAAAAATTATACAAAAATAAATAAATTTATCGTATATACTATGTTGAGGAAGTCTTAGATGATAATATTCCATTTATTTTCGTCTAAGAAAAACATAACATAATTCGTGGTAGTTTAAAAATTTACATGTCTTAATGATGAAGTGAGCAAAATTTAAAAAAAAATCCCTGCCAGCTCGGCCTACAGGCGGAGGTAGATTTCAACGTTAAGTACTAATTTCACAAACAAAAACTAAATCAAGATTAGACATAAACCCAGTTTAACAATTTTATCTGGCCACTTTTGACGAGTTTTTAATTTAATTTTTCTGTAAGAGCTTGTTTTATCATAGTCATGTAAATACGATAATTTTTTCTTCAACCCTTATATTTGTTTAATTTGTTTTTGTTGTAAGAGTTGGTTCTATCAAAAACTTGTTAATATAAAAGTTGTAGATAATATTAATACATATATACATACACAATGGTACTACAATCCATGTAGGATTTTGACCTCCCTCAATATACCTCTTCAGAACTTCCCATCTCTGGCGTTTACTTTATAATTTATAATTTGGTTTTGTGCACGATCTTTCACTACAGGTAATATTAATATTTACAATAAATTTAAGCGGATTTGATATCTTGTGAATTGACGAAGCTATGTATTTTTTTCTTCTTCAACACCCCCCCCCCCTTTTTTTTCATTTTTATTTTTTTTCCGGTAACAGTTGCTCCTATCAAAAACTTGTCAATATAAAAGTTGTCGATCGTATTAAGAAGATTTATAATAAGTTTAAGTGAATTTGATATCTTGAGAATTGACGAAGTTATGAGTTTTTTTCTCTCTGAAACCCTATTTTTTTTCGCCCCTTGAGCCCATTTTTAATTTTATCAAAAATCTGCGATACATAAACTTTTGGCTCTTTTTCTAGGAGTAATAATAACTTTAAACTGATTTAATATGCTTTATAATTAAGAAGTTATGGGGTTTTTTCGATTTCACAAAACCACTCCCTATTTCCACCCCCTTGATCCGATTTTGCCCATTAACGAACTTGACCGAGATTTTGTGCCCCTTCATTTTATGTATCAGTTTGGAAGAGATCATGAATTTGGAAGAGGGAGAAAGTTATCATGTCCATTAATAAGTGATATGTATAGATAGATAGATAAAGTTTTGAAAGGGGGGGGGGTTCTAGGGGTCGTAGATCTGCAAAAAGTTTTCAGAAATTCCAACATAGGGGAACATGTAATAGGTAGTATACGAAATATACCTAAAATGTTTCTGCTTTAACCATTTACCAGTCTTTGTCGTCAGGCATACATACCACCAAGTATTCTTTTGTAAAACCGACTTCATATTTTCTTACGTATGTGCAAATTTTTAACAAAACTATCATGTCACCTAAACTAATCAAAATATTGTTATATAAAATGCATTTCCAAAAAAGAATCATAAAAATAACTAGTTAGATTTATTTTAGTAGCTAAAACCGCTTGTTTAGTAATTAAAAACAGATTGATTAAAGCTTTCAAAACTTCAAAATTTGCAATTTTTTAAGATTCATATATTTTTAAAACGTCATAAATCTATCATATATTTAAAACTGAATAAGTTTCGTAAATCAAAAAATCTAGGGATGGACTTCTAAACACGTTCACAGCTTTCTTGAAATTTTAGAACGTTCGGCCACCTTACTTAAAGATGGCTGGATTCAAACCCGCTTCACAGTACCACAGGAGGCTCAATTTTCATCTAATAAACCTTTCATTAGTAAAGAAAATAATTAAAGAAACTTATTTTTAAAATTTTCCAACTACTTCAAACTTATTTCATTTATACATTATTATAACTATTTCGCAAAAGTTTTCATCCAAAGAGCTATTATTACTATTTCTTTTTAAATATTTCTTTCTTTCTTATCTGAGGGAACTTATTCTGTGTAATACACGTGTTCTAAAATGTAGACACGGTTTTATTCTATTTTTATCGTCTGTTATTAGTTTATGTTTTAAAAATTCTTGGCAAAAATGATTTGTACTAACAGAAGGTATCTATACTTTCAGTTTGCTTCAAGTACATTAATGCAATATCACTCAGTAATGAGGCGTTTGCGTGCTTAAAATTGATTTTATTTTGTGTTTCATTGTAGTTTTAGAAAGAATGCATTTTCTCAAACACCAATTTCTAGTATATTTCATTATTTTATTTATGAATTCTTGAAGATGTCTGATTTCTTTGGCACTATTTTATTAATATGTTGTAGTACTACAAAAGAAAAAGAAGGCAAAATGCATAGTTTTATTCTACTTTTGGGAACACTGCCCACATTGCAAATTTCATACAGATATAGAAATTGCTTTTATTTTCCTTTTTTTTTTCTCTCTTTGACAAAGCTTTATCTAAACTGTCCATCCCCATGTTTAAATTCCTTTGATTAAATATTAAAGACCTCAGCCGATTACTATTGTAGTAATTAATAGTAATTTTTTATTAACTGTTGTTAATTAGTTGTTAATTAACTGTTTCATTTATCTATTTTGTAAAAAGTTAGCCATCAAGTAAATTTATCTATCAGCTCATAAAAGATTGATATAAAGTGTATCCCCAAAAGATTGAAAGTTTAATTTTTTACCTGTCGGAGATACGTAGGCAATGTAAATTTCAAAAAGGTTCAAAATTATGTCAAATTTGAGATTATTTTGATGAAATAGTCCTACCATTATTTTGAAAAAGCTACACTTTTTTAATTAAAATTAAGAACCACATAAAGAGTGTCCCCAAAAGATTAAAACTTTAATTTTTTACCCATTGGAGATACGTAGGCAATGTAAATTTCAAAAAGGTTCAAAATTACAGAAAGAATTCTATAAAAAAACGACCAAAACTTTCTGAGATATGAAACTTTGAATTTCGTGAAATTTTGAAGCTTTCTATTCTGTTTGCTTTTTGTGCCGGAAAATTCCAAAATTTCATAAAATTAAAAGTATCACATGTGGGTGAGTTTTAGTCGCAGAAGAATGGAATTTTTATTGTTTTACTTATAAGAACAGGGTTAAATTCTTTCTAAATATAACTTATAGGATCCAGAGATCGTATAAAGATTTAAAAAGTGTATCTTTTTCAAACTTAATGGCAGGAGTATTATTAACATAATCTTAAATCTGACCTTATTTTGAATTTACATTGATTACGTATCTCGAACAGATAAAAAATTAAAGCGCATTTAAATCTTTTTTGGATACCCTGTACATTATGCATCTACATATAAGATCTTGGCTAAAATTATATCTTGCCTAAAAAGACCTACCGCCGCTTCCCAAATACGCAGTTACTCCTTTACGTTTGAGGTAGGTACATATAATCCATTCGTGACGAGCTAAGGACGCTCATAATCCTTGATTATTCCGACTAGTAAATTGTAACAGTTAATTTTGCCTTATTTAATTGCAGCGTTTCTGCGATTGAATTAAGCTAAAGTTTCTATTTTGAATTACCAGGGAGTAAAAATTTTAATTTCTGTAAAGGATGCTCGTCGCGAATTGTTTAAACGAATTTTTTTTTTTTTTTAATGAAGTGTATCCTAAAATGGACTGAACGTTTTTGAAATTCAGTAACAAGTAAACGGTGACAGCTATAGAAGTTATTCTTGGAACAAATTAATGTGCGAAAATCAGGAATTTCTTTACTATGGTTCCTTGTTTTAGTTCCAAATATCACATATAGATGGTGTTGTGCTTTCTCAAACTGTTAGAACGCTCAAAGTACAGGAACAAAATGTGGATCAAAGTTCACTCAGCTTTTAAACTTCATTTTGTTTAGCTGTTCAAACACACACACAAAAATATAGTTTGTGTTTTGAAATTGCAAGGTTATATTTAGCAATGAGACCGTGAAGCACCATTTATCTGTGATATTTGGAACTGAAATGCGGATCCGCATTTTAAAAAATCGTCACTTCACACATTACTCTCCTACAAGTATAATTCCAATAGTTGTCACCATTTATTCTAGTATATACTAGAATAATATATATAAATGGTACCCCCGTCCATACAGTACCACAGGTATATAACCCCCGTCAAAAATGACGGAATGTAAATGATAAATCTTTTAAACAATATATAAAAAAAATATTTTTCTGACTTTAAAAAAATGATGCCTCATGCATTTTGTTAATCAAAAAATATTATCCTTTGATTTTTGATGATTAGAACAAAGAAATTATGTAAACTACAGTTTAGTCACCAACGCTTAAACGCGCCATTTCCAGCTACACATTCTATGACAAAAATGCTTGTTTAGGCTCCCTCTACATTAAAAATTTGATTTTTAGCGTGACTTATTTTTCGCTACAAACTATGTTAAAATTCATAATTTTATCTGCAAGATAATTAAAATATGTTGGGTACTTTTCGGTTAGCCGGGCGCCAGTGTTATATACGCACACATATATGTATATGTATACATATATATACACACACATATAGATATACACATATATATATAGGTATACACATATATATGTGTATAAATATATATGTATATACATATATAGATACATATATGTGTGTGTATATAACACTGGCGCCCGGCTAACCGAAAAGTACCATATGTTGTACCGATAAGAAATATTAATTTTATTTGCAATATCTTCAAATCTGATAAAATGCATTAAAAAAAAGTACTATTAAAACAGAAAGTTTCTTTGTTTATATTAATTGCTGATAGATGACGCCAAAAGAATTAGAGAGAAACAGAAACCCCTGATTTATTGGTAATTAAAACGGCCTACAGAGGCGCTGCTCACAGCCTACGGTACAGAAATTTTTTTCCCTTTAACTAATGGTAAAGTGCGATTGAAATAATTCTTTATTGTAAATGCATTTGAAAGTTTCAGATATTCAAATTGGGGATAAATTTACTTTGTCATATAAGACAGAACACAAATGTCACAGGAAATCTGAAATTGTGAAAAAGAATAATCATTCTGAACAAATTAAAAATACGTGTAATACAATGTGCTTGCACTTCACTTTCCTTAAGTGAAAGTTATATTTTTTCCCTACCAGATGGCGATAGTTATCCGCTATTTTAAATTTAGAACTTGTTGTTGTTGTTGATTTGGCCCTTAAATTTAGAACTTAATTGGATAGTTTTGAAAGTTTTAAACAAAGTTAAAATATTTAAAGGTTTTAATATATTTTTACAAATATTTTAATATCAGCCTCGACGTTAGCCTGTATTTTGTTTTAATGAAGCGTTCAAAGAGTCATTCATTTGTTTGTAGATTTGCTGGAATTTGAATCTGAAAGACAACAGTATCGTTTCTTTAGATCTGATTTCTATGTTCGTAATAGCTTAATTTTAATTTAGAACTTAATACATTATAAATGGATATGATACACATGTTTTATGTGAAAATATGCTGAACAGACATGATTTCAAGTAGAAGAAATTATCATTTAGCTGTCATATGTTAGCATACGTTTTTCATTAAGCCTAACATGGCGTTTAACTATGGTCAATTCGCAGACCAGAGTGGTTCGCACCGGCAAGGTTACCTACATTTTCCTGCAGTCGGTTTTTATTATATGTAGATTGATTTTTAAAATCGTCCAATCTATTCAAGACAAGTATATGTATACTTTACATAAATAATAAACAATTTCTTATAAAATAAATTAATGAATTGCAGTATTTAGGCTGAAATGTAGCATAAAAAAAGGGGGATCGCCAGTTGGATTTGGCACATATACTTCACTACAATGCTTAACGGACAGAGAAATTCGAAATTCATATTTTGATTATGACTAAAAATATAAAATTCGCATTTTGAGATCGGATTTTAAGATCTCATGTCCTGGAGTATTCAATTAATAGTTTTATAATTCAATAAAACTGAGTTTAAATTATAACCTAATGCTTTAGTCAAAAGGAGAAAAATAATTCAGTATTTCAATATTTTGTCTTTGCAACTTTCTAAACCACAAGAATTCAAAGCTTAACATAAAAAGGTTAAAATTGCATTTTAGTAGTGTTTTATTACAATTTATATATCTATAAAATAAAGAAGCTTGAATTAACATTTACGATCTTATGATATGCTAAACACTTACTTTTCATAATTAGTAAAGCTTTTATATAACATTTAAAAATTGTACGAACAAAATGAGTATCTGTTCATTTACAGATTATGATATTTCTAAAGAATATAAGCGAAAAGATGAAAATCTTTTTGAGGACACTAATAAAACATAAGTCATATTTGACAGCTGTACATAAGATTATTTTTCCAATTAAAGGCTAAAGTCTATTTACGTATTAAATTCTAAATTTGGTTGTTTACATCTTCAGATTAATTATAAGTAATCGGTTTAATATAATCTCTTTGGCGACATTTGCTCATTCTGTGATCCCAGCTTTAACTGACGCCATGTCTTCAGTTGAAGTTACCAGAAAAGTTTTATCCGATTAGCTGTTGTTGCGAAAGCTTAAACCAAAGTCTACACAAATGTTTTAGACAATTTCAATCATATTAGGATAACATTTTGAGAATATTACTGTTGTTATGTTTCTTATTAGATTATAATATTTCTTACGAATTTTTTCTTCTCGAATATCAATTTCTAGAGACACTACATTTAAGTTCTTATGCCATTCTTACACCTTAATTATATAATCTTATTTTATATAGAGAACCTTTCCTTGTATTGTAATGGGATATACTGTGCACGGAAAATATTTTTATTTAAAAGTTGGGATTATATTCTGTTATGCTGAAAGCAAATTATTCCAAAGCTAAATAAACTCAAACTAGGATTCTTTCATATTCTAATCCCCAATTGGAGGAGCGCGATGAATTACTAAACATATTCAGCTTATAGAAAATCCACCAGACGTTTACTATAAGGTATATTCTGCTCCTCAACTTTGGAATGCCTTTCCATTAGTAACTAACAATTCGAATAAATCCTCAAATTCATTGTTATATGGAACTATATGGAAAATTAGGGATTAGACTTGTGTTTGAATAATTGCATCTGTTTGCTAAATTGTAAATGGCCTCACATTGGATAAGAAAACGGTTTACACATATGAACTCAACTATGGATAATTGTATCTGTTTGTGAATTAGTAAATGATCTCACTCTTTATCAGGTATGCAGGCTTGCATATTCTCTTTCACTAATATGGTATATAGAAGCACGAGTTCATGTGCAATATTATTATATACTATTATGTATTAAATGAATTTATATGGAGCTTAAAAATGTGCAGATGTATAAAAAATTTATGCTCAATTAGGTTTACAAATCGGCCATATATTTAATGTTTTACTCATAAAGTTGTGCGAATGATTGCAAAATTCACTAGGTTAAAAAACACTGCACTATTACTGTTATTCAGTTTCTTCGCTTTTTGTTAATGCAGACATTTCAAATTCCTTTTGAGTAATTTTTAATCACGAGTTTAACAGAAATTGGTTTCTAAAAGCTTCAAATATGCGAATCTAAAATTACAGCTTATTACGGCAAGTAGTTTTGAGTTATGCTTAAAACATTACACGCATTGCAATCTGTTTTGCAACGATTAAAAACGAATTTAGCAGTAGGAGCTCCTAACTTAAAAATTTTACAATTTTTAAACTTTTGAACCAAATGAATTTCCGTTTGGTATCCGAAGATAACATTAACCAAAAGATCCAAATATCCTATCAAAATTGGGGGTTCATATTGAAAATTTCATAGTTTCATAAAATTTCTCTATGAAAACATCCCCTTAAGCTTATTTTTTGTAACATAAATTGAAAGAAAAAAAATATTTCTAATTGAATGGGTATTTTCATTTTCTTTGTGACTTTTAGAACTGGAGTTATGATCATCTTTCGGGAGGGGATGGGGGGGGGGGGCTTTTTTGGGGTGGTACTGTACCTTCAGTAGTATGTTTGAAAATGACCTTAATTAAAATACAAGAGGTTGTTAAATACACCAACTTACAAAACACATTTTCAGAGCTGCCAAGTCTCCGGCTTTTTGAGTGCCAGTATTTTAATGCAGAACTGTTCTTTTATTTAATTGAAGCATTTGGCCGATTTAAAAGAACATTTTCTCTAAGATAATAGTGGTGTGCAAAAAGCCGGTGACTTGGCAACTCTGCATTTTAGTGTATTGTGGAAAGCGAATTAAATTGATTCTTCTTAAGGGGGTAGGATACCTTTGAACACGTCGAAAAAGTAAAAAATATCACTATGTTCCAAGCTTCAAAACTTGCGTAATAAGTCAAAAATAAAAATCAAACTTCATTTAAATATAAAGTTCATATTTAAATTTATATTAAAATATCTATATATATACTTGTAAATTCATAAATAAATATTGAAATCGTAAGTTTAAAAATATTTGATAATAAGAGAAAAAAATCTTAAGCGCATGATAAAATCTGAAAATATGCATATAAAGAGAAAATTTTGGTGAAAATAAATACATAATAGAGTTACCTTTATACTAAAACCAGAATATTTGTAAATAATATTGACTAAATTAAAGAATTAACAAAAAAATAAAAAATTTCACTTTTTGAAAAATATTTTCAAAGTACAAAAACAGAAAAAAAAAATAAAATTTTACATTTTTTCTGGTTTTAAGTTGTAGGTAATACAGAAATAAATATGTGGTAAAAATTTCTTTTGATTGCCACGCATAGTTTTTTAGTAACACTGCGCGCAGTATCAAAATTCATCGTTTTGAATAAACGAGATGCAAAGTTTAATTATCCTATGTAGTCTTAATATGTAGTCATAATAAAACAGCCATAATTAGTAAACTAATGGGAATTTTTTGATGCGGTTTTTTGCATATTGTTCAGAAATGATTACGGAATCAAAATATGTATTTAAAAAAAATTCGAAAATTTTGATGGTTTAAAGGTATCCTACCCCCTTAATTATAGTATTTTTATAGTTTATTCCGTTTGCATCATTTGCATCATTTGCACATATATGTGTCAATTTCAGGAATTTCTTTTTCAATCAGAAATTTGAACTCTAGGAACAAAAATTACATATACCTCATTTCATAGCAAATTGTTTAAACTTTTGAATAATAGTAAAGTTATTTTGATTAATCGAGTTCTTCAATGCGAAATAAAATAAAATCTTTGTGGGAGTTCCATTAGTGTCCATGTTTGTTTGCCTTCCTATATAGTACCTTTTGTATCCGAGTAGTGACATACCGCTTGTAAATTTTTTATTGGACAACACAAACTTCGAAAACTGCTATTATCGCCAAGATGATGCTTGTTTATTGATCTAAAACTTATTTAAGCGTATGTCACCAAGTTCTGTGATACAGATTACCCCTTAACTGTTGTTATCAGTCTCACAGACCGCTGTTTTTTTTTTCTATTTTCACAGTTTAACTTGTAATTATCAGTTTAACCATAGACACTTATTAAATTTTGTTTCTTTTAGACCCTAGTACTATCACTAGAAGCTTCTGAATAGATGAATTTTAAGTATAATAGTCCTGTACATACAGAAAGTTTAGTACGGAAATGGTATTTTATGAGTTAATTTAACCTTTTATTCGTCTTTAGATTAAGCGGTCTCACAGACCGCTCACAGTAGTTATGAAACAATTTTTGACACAGCAGTTAAGCGTTACTATATAATTTGGAAGACAATTTGCAAACACGAACATTAGTCTTGGGTGTATGTGGCTACTCTGATAAATAAAGGTGCTCATGCTCATACCTCTCAATATAAAAAGCAAAAGAGTCGGCACAACTGTTATAAGATGTAACTCGCATGTCGCCATCGTTCGCGATATGGGCGTAACGATGCAAACATTTTTCAACTAAAAGTTAAAAAAAAATAATAATAATAAGTGTAAATGATGCATAAGCACTTGAAAATTTTGAATAGCATGGTCTAGAAATGGTATTAAATGAAAGTTATGTAAATACTTTAGTTAAAATTAATTTCTAGTAATAAAAATATAATTTCAAATTATTTAATTTTCTATAAAAATAAATATATTTTTACAAATAACTATCATTGGAGTACTTGTCAATGAGCATGCTTTTTAAGAAAAATAATGTTATGTGGCATGGCTGATGAGCAAAAAAAATGCCTTTATCTAATCTTCTCCTTTAAGATTTTCTTTTTCATACCGATGCATGTTCAACGAGAGATTATTGTATACAACTCTTGTATATAGACCAAGAAGTCTCTGCACAAACCATCACCTCGTCGAGTTGACGGCTGATATTCCAGGATTAGTTAAAACTCGATTCACATATTAAAATTCAACTGGTCTGCCAAATCATATCTTAGTGGAAAACACCTGCAAACGCGATTTTAGTGACTGGCTGGTTGGTTTATCATCGATTTTTCCTGCTCCCACTCCTCCATCTTTTTATACCTTTGGGTGCAGGAAAATACCATGATAAACCTACCGACCAACCACTAAAATCAGGTCTGCAAGTGGTTTCCACCAAGATATGACATGGCAGATCAGTTGCATTTTAATATGCTATTTGAGTTCTGTCTCATCCTGTACTTTCAGCTGTCAACTCAATGACGCAATGGTTTGTGCAGCCGCCT
The DNA here is from genome assembly GCA_963932465.1 of Maratus speciosus. Taxonomy (NCBI): domain Eukaryota; kingdom Metazoa; phylum Arthropoda; class Arachnida; order Araneae; family Salticidae; genus Maratus; species Maratus speciosus. The sequence goes on along the minus strand of OZ010787.1, from coordinate 367,211,381 downwards.
CCCGTTCTAGTATCATATATTTAAAAACAAACTTGAAAACATTTATATACTTGACAGCAATATAAATTGTTACATATACTTTAACCCTTTCACGACAAAGGGAAACATCTTCCCCATTTTAAAATTGGGGATTGTCGTATTTTATTATAACCTTATCTGCATTTTTTACACAGAATGTCAAAATAAAACGTATGCCGAACGCAATTACGTAAAAGATGTGCAAATTGTACTAAACTCTTAATTGCAAAACCCTTAATTGCATAGTGATGTAAATTTCCATCACCTTTTTATTTAATTTTTAATACATAAATTAATTTCTTACAACCACTATATTTATATAGAAATATTAATCCTCTAAAAATTACAAAAATATGCTACTAAATAAAGTTAAAAATCTATCTTAAGATTTCTGGTGTCTAACCCTTAATATAAATATAAAAAACACAATTCTAAAAGAATAATTCATGCAATTAAGGGTTAATTTATTTTACGTCAAAACAAACTAAAATAAACAATTACATACTAATAGTTACTCTTAGCAATTTTTTGGTCCTGTAAGGATTAAAATCAAACTGACTGTATTACTTTTAAAAGTAATCTACAGAATTTCCAAATGAGAGCTGTGAATATGAAAAATGAAATTAGCTTACTAATCTATGGGGTTTTTTCTGTTTTTTTTTTTTTTTTTTTTTTTTTTTTTAAATCATAAAAAACCAAAAGTTTTCCTTAAAAGGACCGTTCGAAGAAGCTTTCCTATGAAGATTTGATATGTATCGATGAAGCAGCCGCTAAGTTTGAGAAAATTCCACTTTAAAAAATATTCTTCATTCATAGTTTCAAAACTATACCCTTTAAGACTCAAAATTAGTAAGTTTTGCCCATTACTCTTTACAGAAAGTTTTGGTATAAGAGTTGTTTTTTTTTTTTCATATTTAGAATAATATTACAGTTTTGAAATGTTTATAATAGTATAAAAGACAGTTTTTATTCCTTATTTCCCATCTAATAACTAATGTTCCATTACAATTCTGTATAAAATTATATGTTGATTTTCTTAAGTCTAACTAAGCATAATAATTGTTTCTCTATCAATAAACATTATTTAAACTAAACCTCTTAAGAATACACATTACGAATGGGTATTGGAAATCACTTAAGCTATTTCATGAAAGACAATTCCAGACTATATTGTCTAATGTCCTTGATAATTAGATTTGCTCCTTCATAGGACTGTTCGTAATCAACGAATCAATCGACTTCATGTTACATTTGAATTTACTTTCGGTAAATACTTAAGTGATAATGTATGTAACACGGAACAAACGTTAATCTAGATTAGTCGTGACCTAATTTTTGACAAGGAATCCCATTTCCATATTTGAAATTAATGTATTAGATTACAAATGCTATAAAAGTTTAGACATATTTGAACTTATTATGAAAATTAATTATCCACGTCTTCTTATTTATCAATTTATTCGGTTTTATATCAGTGTTTTTATTGGATGTTGTTTACCGTTTTGGGGAACTTTAAGTATTTCTAAAAGTAAAAATTTTGAAAAACACTTTGCAAAAATTTCATCAGCAGTCCACAAATAGTTAAAATGAACAACTATTTTGACAATAATATTATAGTTTTCTTTATCTGGTGAAACACACGTGCGACTCTACACAGTTAAAATCGATTTTAAGAAAGTATAATTTTGTAGTGATGGTAAGATTCTTCATATACCGGATTGATAAAGACAACAATAAAAGAATTTCTGTCTAAACTATGTGATGTACTAAACGATGTAAGTTAAATTAAAGTGAATAACAACAAAGGTTTATTACAAAAAACACTCTGTTGTGCCAAACCATTCTCACACCAAAATACGCACAATGAAAAAATATAAAAAAATTAGGCAATATTAATAATATAAGTGTGTTTGCCGATCTGCAAGCAAGTAATTGATTAAGAAACAGATGCATCAAGTTGATTTCGTTTTTGTTTAGAATTACTTTTTAAATGTAAAGTTTTGTTTTTTGCTTCCTATTTTTTTTTCTTTTCTTTTTTTTTTTCTTTTGTGTGTGTGTGTGTGTAGCGAAATTTTAAAAAGTGATTGAACCTGTCATATGGGGCGTTCAGAAGACAATCTGATTAACTCCATTTTAAGTGGCGTTTTTTTTAAGCAATCAACCTTTCATCCCTTCGGGGTCGATAAAATGAGTACCAAACTTGCTTGGGAACTAAAAACCGAGGGTCTCACATTGGGCTGACCACTCGGCTGGGGCACATGCTGCATAGCACCTCGTGGCCCTGGATCAAGTAAACAGAGTTGGGCACTGTAGGCCCTGATCCCTCATGGATCGTACAGCCACAGTTGTTTTTTTTTTTTGTTTTTTTTTTGTTTTTTTGTTTTTTTACAAAGGAACATTGAAAATTTTCTATATATTTATACAGTGATAAAACGTTACCCTTCATTAAAAGAAAATTAATGAGTTCAAACAAAATATCCCGGGAAAAAATATTATATAGATACAATATTTTTATAGTTACAATAACTTTAACTGTTTATACTAAACATTTTCACTTGATGGAGTTAATCGATTTGTGCACTGAACGGCTCATGTGAGAATACAGTCTGATCCGGGTGTGATTATTTCGTATAAAATTAATAACAGGGTGTTCCTTTCCTGAAATAAAACTAGTTGCTTTTTTAAATCACCTATTACGTTGTTTCATTTTTAAACCTTTAAAAACGCAAGAAATACAATCAATCATTTTTAGTCAGTAAATGCGGATTCCTTGGAGGTTTATCGTTTGAATTTCTTTTCTGTTTCATCTATTCATCACTTGCGTAGTAAATAAAAAAAACTATAAGTGTCTTATAATAATTAAAAATTGAACTTATTAATCCATTCATAAGTCTCTACGACTGCGACATATATTAAAGATTTTTTTTTAAAAAATTCGCATTTATTATATGTCATTCTACCTGCTGCCACGTGTTTTCGTCAACCTGATAAAAGGCAGAATTAATATTTGGTCTGAAACTAGTTTATATATATATATATATACATACATACACACACATATATTCTAGCAGAGTGCCTAGCTACTCTTTTATAAGGGTACTCTTGCAGACGAATGACTTTTTGTAATTTCGCGTGCGATCGTGTTGTTCTGAATCGTTAACATTTGTGTGTAAATGAGAAAACTTTTCTGTCTCTCTTTAAGTTTCTCAAGTGCATATATAACTCCGGAATTTGGATGGCACAGGTTTTTTTTTTTGCATTGATTTGTTAATTAGGTAACTGTGGTTGTGCAGTAGTTTATTTATAGTGAGGTGTTAGCTGGAATCAGCGGACTTTGAACGGATCTCATCTGATGGTAATCAAGTTATGTCGTGCTATCTAACGAGACGTGGAGTTATAGAGTGGAATTCTGTTTTTAACGTAGTAGAATTTTCTGCCAGAATGTAAGTAATTTTCTGCCAGACTGTGAACGTTTGGTAAGAAGTTCTTTTCCTTGTTTCAATCTTCAATCAAGAGCAATTGAGACTGACGGAGTCTTATTCAGTTTTTTAACTTTTAGTGATGATTGTGTTGTGATTTCGGGTAAAGATAATTTGTTTGGAGTCATTGTAAAATTAAATGCAGGACTTGCAATTTAATACTTGGAGAAAAAACTTAACTGATTACGTTTAAAAGTTAAGCTGGTTTTTTCACTGATCTTCCTCATTGTCTTCATTTAAAATGCACATCCCCGAAAGGTCTGTCACAATATATATATATATTAAAACGTTTTGCAAATAATATAACTATTAAAACAGAAATGATCGACACAAAATAAATTAACCAACATTAAGAATTCGATAAAAAAATATATATATATACCCAATGTTGCTAAATGCTCTGATTTTTTTTTTCCTTTAATGAATAACTAACACTACAAAAAAGGAAATTGAAAACTTATATTATAAAACACTTTATCAAGGGCGAAATTTCGCAATATAATTGAGCCGCAAATGATTTCTGTTTGAACATAGCAAGTGATCGACCGGAATTATTATGTTCAATTTGCCCGATCAGCTGCTACACCACATATGCAAAATTGGAAAATTAAGATTTAATCATTCATGAAATGCAAATAAGAAAAATACCAAATCAGAATCAATAGAAAAACAAAAAGAAAAATATTATATAATATTGAATGGAAAAAGAAAAGGATTTAATAAAAAATAAATTCAATTTAAGAAATAAAAGAAAATCGGCACTTACCAATATAATTTTAATCATATGAAATGGTGCAAAGATTGTACAAGCACATGGAATGAATGTATGTTAAGGCTGTTCTCAAATCCAAAGGGTCAACTTTCTGACATAAGTTTTAATTCATTTTTGTTCGGAAACGCATGAAACTAGAAGGTGTAGTTATTCAGAAACTATGTCACCGGACTGTTTTTTCCGTTTTCTTGTAAACGCAATAGATCTTTCAGAAAATACTGTCAAAGTTGGCATTTTGAACCGAACTTCCGAACGAAAGAAGAAAATTCAGTCAGTGAGGGGAGAAAAATGCCGTGTCACGTGATCAAAATCGCTTATAACTCAATAGGTAATTTATTGATCCAAAAATGGAAAACACAGTTCGATTCCAAATCGCTTCCATGGTCAGGCTTACCAATTTTATATCTTTCCGTTAAAAAATGAATTTGTAAATGTGTCAAAACGTTTTGCGCTTGTTGAGCAGAGCAGTTAAGAACAGCCTTAACAGTTAATAGGTTGCAGTTATTTTAACTAAATATTGAATAACCATAAATGTAAATAATAAAGCTTAAGATAAAATATAAATAGACATAAATATTTAATACATTTTAAAACTATTAGATAATTTGTCTATTTTAACAACCCAGTAATATAAAAAAAGGAATTTTCACTCCAAGGATAATTTTTATGTTAATATATACATATAACATTCATGCTGCCATCTGTAATCAGTAATGATACTGAAAATACATTGAAAAATTATACCAAAAGATAAAAATAAAAAATTTGTAATAAGAGAAAAGTGTTAAATTATTATGTAATAAATCATAAAATTATAATAATTTTTTTCCTACATAGACAGCCAACTAAAACAAAGATGAGACAATTAACATCAAATGGGTTAATTGAATTAAAAATTACTCTGACATATAAGTTTTAGGTAAAATAAAGCAAAAGCATTGTCATCTACAGATTGAAATTATAAGTTTGCTATTTAAATAACTATTAAGGGGGATTATGAAATAGTGAGTCGTTTAAACAATTATTAATAATAGTATATTTTAACAATAAAAAAATGTAAATAACAATAATAATAACATTAAATTAAATTAAAATCAAAAATCTATTATTCGTGAGAGGAAATATATGTTATATAAATTATATTTGAAGATAAGTAAACAAAAAATGTTATCCACTTAAGAATGAGATTAATAGATGACAATGGTGGAGCAAACATGCAAACCATGCTTTCTCCTTCAGATACAAATTTTCAAAAAACACAAAAAACTGATAAATAAGAAAATAACTTGTATTTAATTCTCATTTTTATTGTGTATTTTTATTACTGTTTATTAGAAAGAATTGCAAGCATACCTAAGATATTAAACATAAAACAAATTAATAAAATGCATTTAATATTTGGAGAAATCACGTTTTGACCGAATTCAGAGGAGGAAACATGTTTTAATTGTTTGACAAGCGGATAAAACGCTTTTTGAATGAAATAAGTTCTAACTCACAAATAATACAAGAGCATTATTTTATTTGAATAAATACCGAATTTCAGTTGATTATTGTTAAAGTAAAATGACAGATTATGGTACCTAGTAGTATTCATTAAATATTTACTAAATAAACACTCGTTTGCCAGAAATCCACTTCAAATTTTAAAACCAATATCTTCATCTAGACAGTTTTACACATATCCCTCTTCTTTATTGCAGGCTTATCAATCATGGATAATGTGGTTGTATCATTTGAATATATCATCAGGTTGATTTTGCCACTGTTCACTATACATTACCTTCAAAAGTTTTTTAACATCTTTGTTCTTTTCAACTGGTATGGCGTGGCTAAGAGAAAGATATTCTAAAACAACCCTTTGAACAAGGCAACAGTAACTCCCTTTTTAAGAAGATTTACATCATATTCTTCATTTAGATCTTGAAATCTATAATTCTGGAAGCCTTTAACTTTAACAGTTCTCTTATTTTTTTCTAAAACAATCCGTTTCAATTGTGATATGTATGGTAGGTTTCGAAAGTACACATTAAGTGACAACTGTGATTGGCAGACTGGAGAAATCACTGCTTGATTGAATGCAGGCTTTGGAGGAAACACTCTTTGATTGAAACGTCAAGTTTTAAAATTGATTTATAATCGGAGAAAAAAATTTTTTAGTAAAAAATACCATTTATTTCTGTGCAATTTAACACAGAGTTCATAAAAATAACAATAACTCATTTTTTATTTTTTTGTGAGAAAACACGGTTTGAATGTTTGCTCCACAATGGAAAACAGAAATAGTACAATTAGATTCATATTTAGGATATGAAAGAATAAAATTAATTATCAATATGTGGTATTATTAAATAAAAATTTTTAAGTATTTAATAAGAAACAAATGGAATTATTTAAAGTAATTATAAGAAAAATCTGAAAGAAGAATAAACAATTTTTTTTTTCATTTCTGTTAAGTGTTGAAACAATCGAAAAGAATGAGACCATTAAACTTACTTTTCTAATTACGAAATTTAAATTTTTATACGGTCCCTGAGTTCTATAAATTATACTTAGAAAAACTTTCTCCATGCTCTAACAAGTAAAACAGTAAAAATTTGCATTCCGTCACAACCAAAACTTAACGAGTTATAATATTTTCAATTTTATGAACTTTCAGCGTTTTTAAAACTTAAAAACTCTAAAAATTCAAAGTATCATAACTGGGTAATTTTAGGTCGAGCAAGAATGGAATTTTCACTGTTTACTTGTTAAATCAGTGAGGAAGTTCTGTTTTTATATATATATTTATATATATATATAACTCATAGGACCTGGGCACTGTATAAAAATTTAAATTTCGTATTTTAAAATACTAACTATTTTGACGTAAATATTGAATTTTTATATAATGAAAAACATTTTTTTTTTTTTTTTTTTTTTTTTTTTTTGCATATTTGGAATTTAATTGTTTTCTAAAATTTGCGGTTTAGGAATTAGCCATTTGTCAACGATAAGGAGGAACACCTTAAACACACACACATTATATATATATGTATATATGTATTATAGTATCCAAAAAATTTCTTTACGTATTTAGTCGACGACAGTTTATTCAGTTTATTTAATGTCCCATAAATATGTACATTTAGTTAAAAATGGAAAATTAAATACTCTTTTTAAAATTAGTAGTTTATCTTTCTAAGTTAATTTATGTAAGTTTCTTTACGATATCTGTTGTTCTAGAAACCTCATTTAAATAAAGTAAAAGGATTAGCAGAGCGTGGTTTCGATCCACGGACCTCTGGGTTATGGGCCCAGCACGCTTCCACTGCGCCACTCTGCTACGCTCAACTATTGCGCTTCAGTTATCACACCTGAAGCCTACACAGCGAAGACGATCAAACTTTGTTATGTGGGCTCGACCTTAGAGGAGGAATACTAATGGGCTAGCCTATGGGTTCGACAATGCTATTTTGTCTCTTTATGTGGTTGTGGTACAGGAGGAAAAAATATGCAGATTCAGAGAACGAGCTTTAATATCATCTGCTGCATAATGCATTCATGAAGCTGGACAATATACCATCATTAATGCTTAACCCCTTGAAGAGCGGGGATGCCGCTATGGCATCACCTAATTTTAATCCCTAATTGACACATTGGCACCCGAATTTTTTAATGAAAATTTGACTTTTATTGCGTACGCGAAAATATACTTAAATTATACTTGTTTACAAATAAATTTTGTTGTAAATACTGGTGTTAATTAATTATTTTAACTTTTTATGAATACAAGTACCTTGTCCCTGAAAGGATTAATACACACTAATATGTACAAATAAAATATGTGAGATTTAAAATATTCATATCACGGAACTATTAATAAAAAGGAACTGACATATCCCTAAAATAGTGAATCTTCAACTGTAACCGCTTTCGCAGGTGTTGATTACTGCCGAGAGACACTTCCACCAGTAAATTTAAATAGAAATTTTCTCCTCAGTTAAACATCTTATTAATGCAAAATTTCAGTCAAAATAATGACAGAAACTGACATTCATTTTTACTGGTGAAAGTTTACTTTCCCGGTAGTCAGGTCCCACGTTTACGCCATATTCTGACAACCTGGGACAGCCTTCTGTCCCAGGTGTGTGGTCAGTGAAAAAGATGATAATACCTGGTTAAAATGACACCAGTAAAAACAAATAGAAATTTGTACCATATTTATAAGAATACATTTCCATGAATAAGGCGTTTAAGTAAGGCGAAATTTTCAATTCAAATTTACTGGTGAGAAGTTTGCCTGGCAGTATTCACAAATGGTTGATCCGATTAAAAAAAAAGTTATTTCACTCGCAACTGATAGACAGCATACTACATGTCTCCTCCTCTTTATTTATAACTCCATTATTCATATTCAAGTATATATTTAATTTCCAGAAAAGCTTGAAAAATAATATCATTTCAAATCAATACTTCTTCCGAATTTGGATTAAAATTTTCTGCTGTTGTTTGATTATTTTTATTGTGAGACTGAATAATCTGAAGGTATTTTTATTTGTATACAATAATTAAAAATTTCCCTTTTTCATCCAATCATTAATTTCTATGAATGCGACTTGCAATGAAGAAGAAGAAAAAAATTATTTTATATTTTTCTTCTACTGTTTTCTGATTATTTTTATTATGAAACTGGAGAATTTGAAGTTGTTTTTATTTGTATACAATAATTAAAAATTTTACTTGTTGATGCATTCATTAATATCTATGACTGCGACTAGCAATGAATAAGAAAAATAATTTTATTTTATATTTTCCCTATTAATTATATGTTAATCTAATGGCTGTCGCGTATTCTATCAACTGATGAAAGATCGGAGACATGGTGAAAAGTTTCATTTTCTTTGTGAAAAGTACATTAAAATGCAACTAATTCTTTTAAAAATGTGTATAAAACTGATAAAAGTAGTTGGACCGATGTCACGGTAATCAAGAAATGCTCTGATATTTCTCTTTTAGGGCTTTAAAATACTATAACCTTTTTTTTTTTTTCCCCTCACTATATTTTGGGTCCTATATAAATAACGATCAAACTCAAAGCTCTACATCTAAAAATTCCATCACTGATAAACCCACTAGTTTATGTAATGCAGTGAAATCTAGATGAAAGCTAATTATAATATATTATGAATAATTAAAAAAAACTGCTTAAATAGCTGTTGAAAAAATGCTTAAAATTACTAAAATAACTAATGATAAAAATAATTAAATTGTCTTTATCGAGTAAATAAAAAAGTCCTGTAACACAATAATGCTTTTATTATTAAAAATATTGAAACATGAGTTTATGCTACCAAAGAATATTTAGGTAAAGCTGTTAGAAAAAAAATAGTAACTGCGTTACTAAACGGATTATTATTATTATTATTATTATTATTATTATTATTATTATTATTATATTTTTTTTTTAATCCGACTTAGGTACAGGGCCGTATTTAAGAAGTGTGCAACAGGTGCATTTTATTACTGATTTAGAACAGTAATCTTCAGATTATATGATGGCATAATTTTTATCTGTAACCTTTATTATTATTATTATTATTATTATTATTAACACCATTTGGTGACTTCAATGAATCTGGAAGAATTCTCGAATATTTGAACGATCTTTCCACGAATTCGCCTTATAGTACAATGTCAGCTGTAGCTTCAAAACTACCTCCAGGCTGATTTTGAAGAGATAATTCAAATTCTGAAAAAGAGAAAAATGCAAAATTTTCATAGAATTCTTTAACTATACAAGAACTTTAACTATATGTATATTAAAACATATTCATATAAGCATTCTGAAAATTTATAGAAATATTTTAAAGAAATAATTGCATGCACCATACGCATTAATTCATATACACTAATTACTGTTATACTAAAGTATAAAAATTTTAATTAACACTATTTCTACCGGAGTCAAATGACACCTTTTTAAAGTTTTGATATATGATAATTTTGCTCGTAGTTTTTGAATGTAATAAGCATAACAAAGTCTTCAATGTATTAAAAATGATTTGTAATTGTTTCAATCTAAAAATTATAAATGAAAAACCATAATGGAAATCTTTTAAAAGGTATCATTTGACAACGGTAGAGATAGTGTTAATAACAGAACTGGTGATTCTCTTTTCTTTTCCTTTACTTTTTCCTATTTATCCTTTGTTAAATTTCACTGTAACCTTCGTAACCTCTGTAACATTTACATTTATTGTGTATCCTGTCATATAATTATCAAGTTCCAAAGGAAATTTTAATCAATGATTACTGCATACATTTTCTTCCCTTTTAGTTACCTAAATTTTTGTTACTTTTTCATATTACGAAGAAATTAAAAACACGAGATTTAGAATATTCAGAATACAAATTGAACAACACTTACACTTTTTTTATTAAAAATATCCAACATAATTGTAACCGCTTAAATGACTTCGGATTGCCCGGCCGTCTTTCTAGCTAACGGTCCGTGCTCTCTAACACTCGTAAATATACAAGTATTGCCATGTATAGATCTATTTTATTGAGGTTTACTATAGCATGATCACTATTCAAATGATATATTTAGCATTTATAGTTCTTTTGCAGAGACATACAAAAGAACTAGGTTATATTATGGTCTGTGAGTAAAAATCATTTGCGGCACATTTTGGTGATGTTACGATAATTCAAACAATGAAATTGATATGCATCTCTGAGGTGTACGGCAACGTGCTTTCTATAGAGTTACAGAGTCTGTTTACAGGGACGCACAAAATATTCACATTATATTATGATGTATAGGGGGGGGGGGGGGGGGAATCGTTTGCAGTGCATTTTAATAATGTTACACTATTTCAAATGTAATGAAATTGGTACGCATTACTGAGGGCGATTATAACATGTTTTCGGATAGATTATTGAGTGCGTAGAAGTTATCGTTTATTTACAGAGACACTAACAATATTAGGTTGCAGGACTGGCTATCAACAATAACTGCTGGAGTATTCAGCTATAATATGCACTTTAAAACTCAACTATTTTTTAGTATATTATAAAGTGTGTTGATTCTATGCAGGGCTACACGAAAGAATTTGCACACATTACCGGACAGGGACAGCAACTGCTGAAAATGGATTTTTACGGCGTTATTTTTTTTAAATATTTATTTAGATGTCTTATTTCATTGTACACATGTAAAAAGAAAAAAACGGAAACGTTACTCCAAATAATGAGCTGAATAATGGGCAGCAATGTGGCTCAAATTTTCAGCTGCGTTTCCGCATATTTCGTTTAAATATTCAGTGTAAAAGAAAAAAAAAAAAAAAGAAAAAAAACGAAATTTCTTAATAGTATCAAGATAGTGTTGGAGGGTGATTTATAATCTACGCCGTGATGCATGATTTTTCGCTCTTGATTTTTAAAGGTTGTCTGGGAGAAAAAAATTTACTTACATTACTTATAGATTTTTTTTTTTACTTGTTTCATGCATATTTATGCATACATTTTTATGTAATAAAATCTTTTATAAATAAACCTTTTTTGTCTTCTGACAAAAAAAAAACTCTTTTTGCATACCTTTATTTATTATTGAGTGCAGGGAAAAATAAATAAATAAATATAGATTCGTCTTGGGGATTTACAAAAACATTTATTTGAAAAAAAAAAATTAAGGACAAAAAATCTTTGTCTGAATTCTTATAGCTTTATTTTTTTTTATTTTTACATTGTTTTATTATATATATATATATGCATATATATATATTTTCTATTTTTTTTTCTCTCAAAACAAAAAATTCCAAAGGCAATATAATGAATGACCTTATAACTGAAAAACACTGTACCCAGTTTCATAATTTTATCTTTCACAGAAATTTAGATCAATTTAAGAATGAAAATGTTGCAAAATTTGCATTTTGGGGTAAATGCATTTAAATTCTGGAAAATGGCGTAGAAACCACAAACAGTACAACATAAAAACCATTATATTTTTTAAATCTAATTGTTATAATTTGATGGTGTGCGTAGTTAAATGCGTAGTTTTATCGCACATAAAACGTAACGCATATAAAATGCGTAATCTTATCCTAAACAACCTATGTAGTATGTTTTAAGCAAAAAAAAATGATAAAATGTGATTTTCTTTCAAGATTTTTGTGTTTCGGACCACCTTAATTGTTAAAAATTATTCAAATTTGTAAAATGTATATAAATGAATGGCAATTATTTCGTAATTGTGTTACAAAGCTTACGCAAGACCATGTTTTCGTGTAAAAGAAAATGAGAGAATCGTGACTAGTTTTAAAACTTGATAAAGAAATATATTATTTTGCATATGTGCATTTCAATGCTAGTAACAATTTACTAGCAATTAAAATAAATCGAGTAAGAAACATAACATATGACATTACATTAGCTACTTCAAATTATACAAAACGAAGCAAAATAAGCACATAGATTTCATTTTTATTATACAGGGTGTTCGGTCTCAACGGTGTCCAATGGCTAATTCCTAAACCGTTAGTCATAGACATATAGTTTCAATTACAAAAATGTTTAAAATCAGGTAAAGAAATATTTTAAAAGCGATTTGGGTCAATAAAAACATTTCTTAAAAAATTACGAAATTTAAATTTTTATACGGTCCCCCGGTCCTATAAGTTATATTTAGTAAAATTTTCCTTTTACACTGACAAGTAATGCACAAAAAGTTATTCTACGATTAAAATTGACCGAGTAATAGTTGTTTAAAGTTGGGGCATATTTTTTACTGCAAATTGGGGATCATTCACAAATTTAGTCGAAATATAATTTCGTCAGATATATTAAAATATGGTTGAGAGTAAAATTAATATTGCAATATAAGTTTGAAATCTTTAATCATTCTGACATATTAATGCAAAATATACAATTTGTAATAAACATTTAAGAAGAAAGAAAAGACAGAATTTTTGTTAAATAAAATGATGCTAAATTAACAGCCTCAATTCTTTACAAAATGATACGTATTTTAAAATATTATTAGATTACACTAGCTTGCAAAAGTTCGGTTATGTCATGTTTTTTAGCTTTTAATAATTGATTCTTATGTATTCTGTACCGCTGAATCTGAAATTGACCTTCATTTTTAACCATCACATCAGGATTTTTCGCAAATTTCAAAGTTAAAAAATTAAAAGTTAAAATTAAATCTCCTCCCTCATCTCATCGGACCACTCGGCTATTTAGCTGCAAGAATCCCAGTATAAGCAAAAATATCGAATAAATTATTGAATAAAATAAAATAAAATAAAATAAGGAAAAGTTTTACATATGTTTTATAGTATGAGATTTTCGCTATATTTTAACGAACACATTTACGATTTGCAAAAAAATTCTTACGTGATGGTTAAAAATGAAGGTCATTTTCAGATTCAGTGCTAAAAAGTACGTAAAAATCAATTATCAAAAGTTAAATAAAAAAGAAAAGTGCCCAGCTAAACTGATGGCATTGAGCTCACAGGCTATTCACACTAATTGTATATTATACTCTTATTTTAAAGAATAATGCCCCTCAAAAAAATAAGTGAAGGGGAATTAGCCCCCGTTTCCCCCTTTATACCTAACTAGCGAACCTCCAAATCTAATCAGGGAAGTTCCTTAACATAATAAACCGGTATACCAAATTTGGAGCAAATCGAATAATCCTGCAAAAAAAAACATTTATCTAAATTAAGAGGGGTGGGCTAACCCCCCTTTATCCTTAACCAATGAACCTCCAAAACTAATCAGGGAAGTTCCTTAACATAATAAACCGGTATACCAAATTCGGACCAAATCGAATAATTCAGCATGAAAAACCCATTTATCTGAATTAAGGGGGTGGACTAGCTCCCCTTTTCCCCCTATATTCTTAACAATGAACCCTCAAAACTAATCAGGGAAGTTCCTTTACTTAATAAACCGGTATACCAAATTCGGAGCAAATCGAATAATTCTGCATGAAAAACTCATTTATCTGAATTAAGGGGGTGGACTAGCCCCCCTTTTCCCCCTTTATCCTTAACCAATGAACCTCCAAAACTAATCAGGGAAGTTCCTTATCATAATAAACCGGTATAACAAATTCGGAGCAAATCGAATAATTCTGCATGAAAAACTCATTTATCTGAATTAAGGGGGTGGACTAGCCCCCCTTTTCCCCTTTATTCTTAACCAATGAACCCCCAAAACTAATCAGGGAAGTTCGTTAACATAATAAACCGGTATACCAAATTCGGAGCAAATCAAATAATTCTGCATGAAAAACACATTTATCTGAATTAAGGGGGGGGGGTGGACTAGCCCCCCTTTTCCCCCTATATTCTTAACCAATGAACACGCAAATTCAATCAGGGAAGCTCCTTAACATAATAAACCGGTATACCAAATTCGGAGCAAATCGAATAATTCTGCATGAAAAACCCATTCATCTGAATTAAGAGGGGTGGACTAACCCCCCTTTTCCCCCTTTATCCTTAACCAATGAACCCCCAAAACTAATCAGGGAAGTTCGTTAACATAATAAACCGGTATACCAAATTCGGAGCAAATCAAATAATTCTGCATGAAAAACACATTTATCTGAATTAAGGGGGGGGGGTGGACTAGCCCCCCTTTTCCCCCTATATTCTTAACCAATGAACACCCAAAATCAATCAGGGAAGCTCCTTAACATAATAAACCGGCATACCGAATTCGGAGCAAATCGAATAATTCTGCATGAAAAACCCTTTCATCTGAATTAAGAGGGGTGGACTAACCCCCCTTTATCCTTAACCAATGAACCCCCAAAACTAATCAGGGAAGTTCGTTAACATAATAAACCGGTATACCAAATTCGGAGCAAATCGAATAATTCTGCATGAAAAACCCATTCATCTGAATTAAGAGGGGTGGACTAACCCCCTTTTCCCCCTTTATCCTTAACCAATGAACTCCCAAAACTAATCAGGGAAGCGCCTTATCACAATGAAACTAGGAAAAAATTTTGAAGCAAATCGGATGTTTCTATCAAGAGTTATCGCGTTACGTACGTACGTACGTACATACGTACGTACACACAGAACCGGCGGGCACATAAGCTCTCAGGCTTTGATAGCCTGTGAGCTAAAAACACAACCATCTCCTCTACTTTATAGTATCCGATTTTTGTTATTCTTTAAATTTGACAATTTATGATTTGCGAAATATCCTGACATGATGATTAAAAATTAATGTAATTTTCGGATTCAGTGCTAAAAAGTACATAAAAGTAAAAAAAAAACAACAGTCGCAGTCTTGTATTATCTAATCTAAAACTTTTTCTTAAATTTCTTGGCGGTAATCTATCCGAATTTTTTTGTGTTATCCTGTAAAATAAGTATAAATGGTATCCACCGAAAATCATAATAATATTAGATTGTTATTGGATTTGCGCCAGTATGTAAAATGTAATCTCGATCGGATATTTAAAAGTGAGTTAAAGTTCAAGTAGAAATTTTGAACTGGAAAGACATACATACGATCATTGAAGTAGCATAAAAACTTATAAAAATAAAGTTAAAAGTTTTTGTTAAAAGAAATCATAAAAGAAACAGTTTCAAATCCTGACAAAATAAAGCGTATGTTATTTTAGCCAGTCTGAAACTCAATAAATGTTAACTTAATCGTAATACTTGTACGATTTTTTTCAAAGCGCAGATACACATGAAATAAGATCTTCGAATACTTTAAGCACTTGGTATGTGACCCCTCAAAGCCAAGCCGAATTCATTTGTTTTCAGAGCAAAAAAGTGGCATATGTCATGCATTTTTAAAGTTTCATAACTCGCTCAATTTTAGCGTTATATGAATGGGACTTTTTTTTCCCTTACTTGTCAGTGTAATAGGGAAATTTTACTAAATATAACTTATAGGACCGGGCGACCGTATAAAAATTTAAATTTCGTAATTTTTTAAGAAAAGTTTTTATTGACCCAAATAGCTTTTAAAATATTTCTTTACCTGATTTAAAACATTTTTGTAATTGGAACTATATGTCTATGACTAACGGTTTAGGAATTAGCCATTGGACACCGTTGAGACCGGACACCCTGTATAATCAAATTACTTCAATACTTAGAGTCGTATGATTTCATGCTCCATTCCTAACTTTTCTGTAATTTGTTTATTATTTTATTTATTAACATCTATATTATAAAGCAAAAACCTGTCCGTGAGTAACGCTGTGACGGTGGCTATATCGGAACAATAAATTTCGCTTTTACTGCATTTTTTCTTCTTCTAAATATAGGTCAATTTCAATTTTTACACCATCGAATAGGAAAGAAAATTTTCATTTAAATGCAATTTATTTCAAAACTGTACCCCGATTTACTGATTTTTTATGGTTTTTAAAATAATCTCAAGCATTTTTTTTTTTTTTTTTTTTTTTGTCTATCGCGCGAAGCCCGATTACGAAAGGTTACCGCGTTAGCACTTAAAATAATATAAATAGTTCACTCTTTGTTTCCGACTAATATTCTATAACGAAATTAAAACTTCTTCAATAAACAAAATAAAATAAATAAAACACAAATTTAACAGACGTGTATCGAATTACGCGCTTAGACGACTGGAATTTTTTTAATCAAAAAGGCTGCTGTAAGTAGCTATCTTTGGCGATTTCTTCGGCTATTAACTCCTGGCAGGCGGCTTATACAAAAGCATAGTTTTTAATAATTTTCAAAACTTTATTTGAATACTTTATTGATATTTTTCATATAAAAATGAGTTTTTGTGTTTTTAGTGGGCCATCTAAATATATATATATATATATATATATATATATATATATATATATATATATATAGTTTAGAATTTTCAATTTAAAATAAAAATTAGTTTTCTCCTATCTTCTGAAGCCCGGGGTGTATTCGTTAGTTTTATAACAACTGAAGATGAATAATTGTTCGATTTTCACATTTTCAACATATACCTTTTTAATAGAACAACCATTTATAAGCATTTTGGAAATATCCTGTTATTCCAGACAGGCCCCGATCATGGCTACTTGGGGCCCTGGGCAAGTATAAATTAGGGGGCCCATTAAATCGTTGTAACGTTATTCAAATAGAACTGATGGTCAGTCATACGTGTAATGCATAAACAATATTTTTCCACCTTGGATTTTAAATAGAAGAAAATTCTTAGCTCCGTCAATTCTAAATTAAGTACCTTAATTAATAAAAATACTCTTTTTTTCTTAGTACAAAACAAAACTTTTTTATATAACTTTAGCAACTTGTTATATTACTTTAAGATGAATTTAATAACTTCAACTTATGGAAGAGTGTCAAATACTCTAACATATACATATGAGTTAATCAAGTTACTTTCTTTTACATCTTTTTAAGCTGTACTAAGCACAACATAATATCAAATCAAATACATTCTACTACACATGTAGAAAGTGTTTTTTCAATAAATCTAAAAAGGTGGCAATTTTGGGTTTGTTTTTCTTTCATATTTAACTCAAAGCTAAAAGAAAAAGCTTTGAATACGAAAGAAAATTTATTTCATGACAATTAGAATTGATTATTAGTTTAGATATGAATTAAGTTCATTGGCAACACAATCTATTAAAATCAAAATATTATTTCTTATTTAATAGTGGTTGAGGTTAGCTTTGCGTAAGCATTGAGCCCTGGGAGTTCAAAATGAAATTTGTTTTTCAGAAAGTTTAGTATAATCTTTTAAAGATGAAATTTGTATTTTGTATTTGAAAATTTTCAGAGTTGGAATTGGGGAAAAAAGTAAATATTTCATAAATTAATATATATGGATTTGGGGGCCCCTGTGCAAAGTCTCGATTTGCCCATTCGATAATAAGGGACTGATTCCAGAAGACATTGACTATATCACTATAGCCTAATGACATTCGACGAGCGAAAATAAATATATTGCCACATGTATATGTTTAAATCCATCTACCCGTTCCCAGTTTACCCGCGAATAAAGAATGTTACATTACCCTCCTTTTCTGCGAGCAGTCGGGTATAAAGTCTGAGGCACAAAGTTTGAGCGTAAGAGTTCATTTGAATGCGAAGTTACTTTAAATATTAACAATGTTTCACTTCATTTATCCCCTTTAATCACAAAAACTCAGAGTGGCTTATTTTTCGAACGAACTACTTTGTTATTCAAAGTGAAATATACAAGTTAAATTTCAAAAAGAATAAATGATGAAAAGGCAAAAATCTGTTCTTTATATTATAGAATAGGCTGAGTTAAAATTATATAAAAAGTGTTATAAAAGTTGTTAAGTTGCTGAATATCCCTCAAAAATGTATATTTTCTCAAAAATATATTTTTTCAAATATTAATTATTTTACAATTTAAATAAAATATTTCAATTGCTTTTAAATATTTGCAAGCCTTTGATCAGTTATTGTGGTGAAGATTACTATTACAAAAATAGTGGTGTCCCGCAGGCCAGAAATTTGGTACAGCTGTTCTAAAGCCTCAACCGAATAAAGTAAAAAGCATTAGCAGAGCGTGGTTTCGATCCACGGACCTCTGGGTTATGGGCCCAGCACGCTTCCACTGCGCCACTCTGCTACACACCCTCACTGTGTCACACTATACCATGTCAGTCATGATTCATGAACAAAACAATAAGGTATAAAGACAAAGACTAACTGATATTAAAACAAATGCTTTATAAATTTCATAAAAGTAACAATTATTAATCCTATGGAATTTACGAATTGAACAGGGGTAACCCATAACCAAACCTAGCGTGAATTAATCTGTGGGTGTGCGATAATTGAAAGTTCGTTGCAAAAGCAAGGGTGTAGCAGAGTGGCGCAGTGGAAGCGTGCTGGGCCCATAACCCAGAGGTCCGTGGATCGAAACCACGCTCTGCTAGATATTTTATTTCTTACGGCTAAAGAGAACTATAGCTTACGGATTTAATATTACTTTATTATTTATTATTAAAAACTTTTGAATAAATATACATTTTTACGAGATATTTATCTTCTGAAAAAAAAAATGAAAACCAAAGTATTTTTTTGTTGTTGTTTTTGTTTATTATATGTTTATTTCTTTTTATCTCACATTCCTGAATGCTTTCATGCTTAGTCCGTTTAGTGTTAGTTTATAGATTTGTGTTGTGAATATTATCATTAAAAAAAAAAGAAAAACTGTTGAATACATTTTTACGAGATATTTAGCTTCTGAAAAAAATAAAAATAAATAAATAAAGCAATTTTTTTTCCGCGTGATTTTTTCTTTTCATCTTTTATTCCTCAATGCTTTCGTGCTTAGTCCATTAGTGTTAGTTTATAGATTTGTGTTTTAAGCTTGATTTAAAACTTTTCTTGTTTATTCGGAAGGCGAACATTGATATCTCCTGTAACTGCTGCTTAATGCACTAAATGAAGCTAATGTGTAATACACGATTTCTATAACTCTTTAACACTTAAGGAAAAAAAATTAACTATACAAATGAAGAGCTCAGATGATAAAGGTGGTATGTGACAAAAAAATAAAAAGAGTTAATCATATGGTTGAAGATAATCAATGTTCCTCTACCATCTGTTAAATTACAGTTTGAAAAAACCTAATACTCACAGATATTTTAATTGATAAAGGAGGCATTTGACAATAAACGTGAATTAAGATTTGGAACTTTACAGCTCATTTTCTAAAAATGATGATTGTGTCACTTACCACCTTTATCATTTGAGCTCTTCAAATAATAATTTTTAAAAAGTCAAATGTCAAATTTAAAATATTCAAATATACATTTATTTATTTTTGATAAAAAGGCCTGAAAAATTCTATCGTTTAAAAAGTACTACTTTATTAATTTAGTTTAATAGTCTACGCAGCTTTCTGATTCTTTTTAACAGTTTTCAACAGAGTTGAAATGTGTTTAAGAATTTGGCTTGTCCATCCTGTTCATCTGGTTTTCTGTCTTATAGCTCTAACTCTCGTAAATGTACTATAGAAAATATGTCTTGAGATTTACTGTGGAATGTTCGGTATTAAAAAGGAAGTATGTAACATTTATAGTTTGCTCACAGAGGCACACTAAAAAATTCAATTACATTATGATCCATGGGATAAAAACCGTTTGCGATACATTTTACTATATTTCAACCATAATTGAGGTGGACTAAAACATGCTTTCTTAAGAATATAAGTAAGTAGCATTTATGGTTCTTTTACAGAGACGCACAAAAAAAGAAAAAAAAAATCCATGATCTATAGGAAAAAACGTTTGAGGTGCATTTTAGTGATGTTATGATATTTCAAACATAATGAAATTAAAAAGGATCACTGAGGTGCACTAACTATACAGCATACTTTCTATAGTTTATGGGGTGTGTAGCACTTATAGTTTACTTACACATACTCACAAATATTCGGTTACGGGTCTGGCTATGAACAATAATTGCTGGAAGTACGCTTTCCACTGTGGTATGCATTTTTAAACTTATATCTAATTTTTAGTGTAATGGGTCATTACATGGTAACTTACGTTACATTTTGAACAATTTGCATCAGTGATTTTCTTAATATAACACCAAGAAATATTCAAAATGTAAAGTTGGTGTGATATGTTAATTAATAGGCTACTTCAGTCGTCTGAAAAGACCCGCTCACTAATGCTAATCCTATGGAAGAAATTTTTAAAGCTATCTCGTTTGCATTTCAGTATTTTTAAGCAATTCTTTTTGCATTGGATAGCTGAGATTGATTTGTACAAAGGGCCTTTTTTACGTTTTCGATTTTGTTCACAGATATTTTTAATGGGACACTTTCGGAATCGGTTTCGAAAGTAAAATCATCTTCTTGAAGAAAAATCTGCAAACAAAATCGAAAAAGTAAAAAAAGGCAGATGTAGAGATCAATCTTACCTATCCAATGCTAAAAAATCATTTAAAAATATTCGAATGTAAACGAGATATCTTAAAAAATTCCTTCCATAGGATTAGCATTAGCGAGCGAGTCTTTCCAGGTGACTGAAGTAGCCCCTTATCCAAAGTTCAATTTGGAGGAAAATTACCTAGATTTAGTGCTATTTCAATTGTATTTATAAATGTAATTTGCGTTCCTTTTTCAGAAACATAAGTTACCATAATAAATATAATTGCCGGAGTTCAAGAAATAGATCTAGATTTAAATAATTTTCATCTAAATTGAACTTTGGACAGGTTTAATTAAGAAATCACATCAAATTTACAGTTTGAATATTTTTTGGTGTAGTATTAAGAAAATTACTGAAATAAATTGTTCTAAATGTTATGTAAGTTACCATGGAATCACCCTATTAAGTAGCGCACTGTAAAAGAAAAAAAAAAGAAAAAGAAAGGGAAACGTTACTCCAACAAATGGTGCAACATGTGGTCCGACGTCCCTGTTATGTTTCAGCAAATTTCGGTCAGGTATTCGGGGATGTTTCCACATACTTCGGTCAGATATTCGGAAACATTTCCGTATATTTCGGTAAGATATTCGGAAACGCTTCTGCATGTTTCGGATATATATATTGTGTATATTTCGGATAGGTTTGTGTATATTTCGCAACTGTGTCTGTGCATTTTAGAAAACCTTCTTGGATATGTCATAATTTTTTTTATTTAAGAAAGTAATACACTTTTTTAAAAGAATTCATATTGTCTGATTGAATTTTATTGCATAATAGTATTAGAGTTACTATTTATCGTTTGTTGCATATGCAAAGTTAAATAACTCGTTCGAAATATATACTCTTGTCCGTAAATCTATGATAGATATTAGATATATGATTAATGAATAATTATGTTACATTCTATAGATCATGTGCATGGTTGAACGAAAACATTCACACACATTAATGAATATAGACAGCAATTTCTGAATTATTTGTATTTTAAATTGCTTATTTGGATAGATCATTTCATTATATGTAAAAAAAAAAAAAAAAACTATTAGTGTTGGAAAAAGTTTCATAATCTAGGCCTGATGCATGATTTTTCGTTTTTGGTGGTGGTTTTTTTTTTTTTTTTTTTTCTTTCTTTTTCTTTTTGACGTTATGAGAGTTGAAGTTATTTTTCGTTTTACTTCACCGACATTTTTAAAAATAAATATATTTGTTACCAACCACTATTCATTTGAAAGATATGAGAATGTTCTTTTCTTGTATTTACAAGTCGCATTTTCTTTTATTAATTTATCTTCCTAATCTTCGGAACTAACACGTTATGAATAATGAAATCTATATTAAATCACGTCATTGTCCTTTATCGATTGGGAGCAAGATTAATTAACCCGCGTTTCGACGAAGAATTCTAGCATTCTTGGTATTTGTGTCCGCCATCTATTATCGTTGGAACTTATTATTTTCTGCAGACTTTTATTCTCATTTAGCCATAAGTTAGGTGTAATCAAATAATGTTCAAAGAAAATACATATATAAGGTGTAGCAAGGGGGGAAAAAAGTGAAACGGGTTTTAGTTTTTAAACTGTTTGAGATACGTGGCAATGTAAATTCCTAAAATGTTCAAAATAAGGTAGGAATTAAGATTATGTTGATGAATTAGTCCTGCCATTAATTTTCGAGAAGTTATACATTTTTAATTTTATACATTCAGTGTCAGAAAGCTACAAAATTCGTAAAATTCAAAGTAACATGACACAGTGAGTTTTGGTCGTAGAAGAGTGGAATTTTTACTGCTGTGTTTGTCAGAGCATGGAGAAATATTTCGAAATATAACTTGTAGAATAGAATTCTACTATAGAATATAACTTTAGAATATAAGAACAATAACTATAAACTATAGAATAGGATTATTTAAAATTTTTTAGACCGTATAAAAATTAAACACATGTGTAACTATTGGAAAAATAATTGCAGGGGTACTTTATTGACATAATCTTAAACCCTACTTTATTTTAAACAATTCACATTGCCTGCGTATTTCCCATACATAAAAAAAGTTAAAGCGTGTTTCAATCGTTTTGGGACAGCCTGTATAACTTTGCATTACGAATATCCAACAAGAATACCCAAAGAATTTTTAAATAATACTAAAGGAAAAGGCGCTATAATTCATGTACAATGGTTTGTCTTGCTTGGTAAATTCTTTTTCTTCTAAAAGATTTATTTTATTGACTTTTAAATGATGCGCGTCTATAAATTGCATAAAATACATTTGTTTTTTTAAATATTTTAACCATCATCTAATAATATATGTATATTTTTTTAATCTCAAATTTTTTAGTGTTTTTAAACAAAACTTACCTGTATACATCAATTACACACGTCATTTTTAATGTACTTCAACATTTGAAGAGCTCGTTTGTAAATGAAAGTAACTAACAAAATGCGAAGTTCGAAATATTCAAGTTTTCTTTTTAAAAAAATCTACAGCCAAAATCATACTAATAATTGCTTCCTCTAAAACAGCTGATATCTTAAGACCGGTTCTTCAGTTCAGTTAACTATGTGCGTCATTTTTTACCTGATAGATTTTATTTTATTGGACTTAAGGAATTTTAATAATAAAAACTCGTTCCACTTATCTAAAATTTTACATTTGATTAGGATCATACCTATTGAGTAGGTAATAAATAAATCTTGTACCTTTTAAAAGATGTCATAATGTAGTTAAATAATTTTATAGAAAAATCAGAAAAAAATAAAGAAATAAAGAGATTTTCCATGTTTTACATCCCAGCCCCCCATTTCAAACCTGTCTTAACTTCCTCCCTTATCTTAAATTCATATCTTATACCCATAAATTACAAAACAGCTATTTATTGCCAAAATAAAATATTTTTCCTGCAAAAAAGTGGCCAACAGTATAGAAAAGAGACCTGCTTCAGCGTATGCACTGCAGGTATGAGCTGATCCATTTCTTAATACTCTTTCTTCACCAGTGTTTCTTTCAGACACCTTTACGGGAAGCCAGTGCCTCCCCGGAGCAAGGGCCCCGCCAGTGGCTGAGAGGTTCTGCTCTCGAAGCTGGTAGACGGGAGGTGCTGGGTTCGATCCCAATCGCGCCCGTCGGCCTAATCGTTCGGAGTTTTCGTGGTTTTCTTCGAACCTTGTATTTCCAAGCGTTAATACGGGTTAGGTTCCCTTAGAAAGACCCCTACGAAGGGCACTCCCCCCCCCCCCCCAGGGCCTATATCCCTCGTGCAGATAATTGGCCGTCATAAATACAACCAACCAACCCCGGAGCAAGGCTATTGCGCCCCCCACGGGAAAAAATATCGAGCAGCATTACAATTAATTAACTAGAGGGTATTGCAAAATGAATGGGATTGCTAACGCATTTTGCCCCTTCATTTTGTATCACCCTGTGCATTCCATGAAGGCAGCAGGAGGGGAGGGAAGGGTTATTGGTTATTGTTCTTCCCTGAATTTTTTTATTTAATCAACTGAAAATTTATTTTTCTTCTGTGATGTGAAGAAAAATGTTGAAATTTATTTTCTGGAGTGACTTGGAATAATTAAACGCTAGGAAAAAAAAAAAAAAAAAAAAAGGTCCCCTACCCCCTCCCGAAATAAGCTGGAAAAGGATCCATTTTTTCTACAAAAAAGGCATTGTAGGCAAATAACGTGCCCTCTATACCCGAAAAAAATAAATATTGCTAAGGTCTTGCTGATGACCCAATCCATACCTTCTGGCAACTGATAAGTAAAATCCATTAAAAAGTTTAAAAAAAAAAAATTCCTTATTTCTGTATGACTATTTTTATTCATATTTCATTTTTTTTTTTTATATATAGCACGTTTATTATATAAAACTAGAGCATTCAATTTACCTTTTCAGAAAATTCGACTGAGTTTTTAAGTTTTTCAGTAAACAAATGTTTTTTATTGTTTTTTATCCCATTCCATGCATTTCAAAGTTCGGAGTCGAAAACAAAACAAAACTTCCAGGTTTCTTTAATAAGTGTGTAGTGCTGCCATCTGTTGTATTAAAGCAACACTAGTTGACGTTTAACATTTTTTGTTAAAACGGAATTCTGTAGTGAAACTTCAAAAGAAGTATGGAGATATTAATCGGGGAATAAAAGGATTTAGTCCTCGCTTTTTCTTAATATTTAGAGGCAAAATAAGAATAATAGAAAAAATGCTAACAAAAATATTATTCACATTATTTATGATAGAAAAAATGTAATTTTAAATATTCATTTTGACTTTGGTTTTAAAGTTGGTTTTGGCTTGTAAAATGTTGTATTAGTTAAATATTGTTTGTCGTAGATAATATATTGAAACTAAATCATCTCAAATGTAGAATAATATTATTATTATTTTATTTTTATTTTTACTTCAATAATTTATATAACTTTAAGCCTTAGAAACCACGGTATCAACCGTAGTAAAATAAAATTTTACGAATTTCAAACTTTCAAGAGGCCCTAATATCCTAAAAAAAATTCCTTGCTATCAAAATTTAAAAATTTAATTTTGGTTATTATTAAATGGATGAAAAAAATAATGTAATGTAAAATAATAATAGCAATAATAATTTTCGTTTTCCGATTTCA
The DNA here is from genome assembly GCA_963932465.1 of Maratus speciosus. Classification (NCBI taxonomy): domain Eukaryota; kingdom Metazoa; phylum Arthropoda; class Arachnida; order Araneae; family Salticidae; genus Maratus; species Maratus speciosus. The sequence goes on along the minus strand of OZ010787.1, from coordinate 367,185,578 downwards.
TTATTATTTTATATATATATATATTTATTTATTTAGTAAATTTTGTGATACAACAAATTGATATTCTTATTTTATTTTGTTTTTATTTTTTCTTCTTGGTTTTTTTCGTTTTGTACATTGTCAATAGAAATATAGTCAACAAATTTAAAAACTGAACTTTGTTTAATGGAATTCGTTTTCGTGACAAAGAATTTAACCTAGGACAACAAAAATCATGAATAATCACACTTAAAAAAAAAAACGTTTTTTCAATATAAAATTCAATACTAAATAAAAAAATAAAACAACATTCAACAATTTCATAAACATTTTGAAACGTGTACCAATAAGAGGTCTGCACGGGCCGAACTTTCCAGGCCCGGGCCGGCCCGGCCCGATACAAAAGTTAAAAGTTCGGCCGGAACCCGGCCGGGCCCGGAATACAGTTTAAATCTCGGCCTGAGTGAATTTCTACAAAACATATTGACTTTTACGTCGATTTGGTTAAAAATTTGTCTCGTACGAGGAGTTCTGACCAAAAATATTTATCTTAACTTTTTTTCATGTTTATAATCTTCATTTTTATAGAAGTGCCGCCGAGTGCGATATTTATTTTTCTAATGAATCTCTATTTCTTGTATGTTTCAGTTATCATTAATATGTCATTAATTCAGTATCATGATTCAGTTATCATTAATATGTCATTAATTCAGTATCATGATTCAGTTATCATTAATATTGTTAATCCATATTCCATGTATTGTAGTGTTAAAAATCGGAAAAATGCTATACATTAAAATCTTCCAAGACGGAATTAAATAGAAAAGAAAAAAAATGCGTTATAGACAAGTTCCCTTCTTAGCAAGTATAAATGTATTATATGATATTTTCTTTTCTTACGTATTAGTATATTAATTTCGCATGGATCAACAAGTTTTTCAGTTTAAAACAGAGTTCCGTCATTGGCAGGTTCTCTTTCACATGTTTTACTATATTTTAATAAGCGTAGAAATGTACTATTCTTTAAAAAGAATAAATTTTAATTTTACTTGTAGAATAATGGCGATTTAAAAATGTATGTATTTTTTGTAAAAATTTTTGGGCAAGGCCTATCTTAACCCATTAACCGCCAAAACTATTACGATAGAAATTTTCAAATTTCTTGTTGAAAGTAGTTTCCCACCACAAATTCAGTAAGGTAAATTTCGCTTTACTAAAATAGCTAAATTCCTGCCAATAAATAAGACATTTTTTTAAATTCTAAAATAGTGGTGCCAATGTAATTAATTCATTGCATGAGCAATTATTTTGACTGTTGCGTGAACGCAACGTCAGCGGTTAAGAGGCTACTTCAGTCAAATGGAAAGACGCATTCGCTAATGCTAATCCTATGGAAGAAATTTATAAAGATATCTCGGTCGCATTTCAATATTTTTAAATGATTTCTTTTGCATTGTATAGCTGAGATCGATCTGTACAAAGGCCGTTGTTTACTTTTTCGATTTTGCTTACAGGTATTTCTTATGAGGACACTTTCATTTTTGGAACCGGTTTCGAAAGTAAAAGCATCCTCATAAAAAATATCTGTAATCAAAATCGAAAAAGTAAAAAACGGCCTGCATACAGATCGATCTCAACTATTTAATGCAAAAGAAATTATTTAAAATAATTGAAATGCGACCGAGATATCTTTATAAATTTCTTCCATAGGATTAGCATTAGCGAATGCATCTTTCCATTTGACTGAAGTAGCCTCTTAATGGGTTAACTGATCTTTGAACGGACCAGGCCACGCCAAGACAATGATTTTCATTCGGTCTGGGTCAAAACTAGGACTGAAAATTTTGGGCCGTGAAGACTAGGAATGAACTCTGTACAGAAAAAATAAGTTAGGCCCGAACCGACCCGATCCTTCAGGAAAAAAGTAAGGCTCGAACCCGGCCCGTACAGAGTAGTCACTAGTCCCAACCCGGCCGGAATCTTCAGAATAAGGTATGGCTCGGCCCGACTGCCTGCCGTGCTATAAATATAAGCTGGTATCTACCAAGTATCGAACTACTATGTGATCAAGCTAGGCTGAAAAGCAGCTGAGATCGGTGAAGTACCGCGACTTGTCTCGTTCGTAAAAGGAGCAGTGTTGAATTCGAACATTTTTCGCCGAAAGGGATTTCATATGGTCTTGGGGAGGAGGGGGGGGGGGGGGGGGGCATTAAATGCTCCAGGGATAAACTGTATTTTTAGACCAGGGATTTCCAATTTGAGGCTCTCGACTGCTATTTCTACGGACTGCGAAACTATTTGCAACAATCATTTTATTCTAAGTCAACTTTTTCTCAGATAGATAAAAAGTGCTTACTCGGATAGCATTTTTAATTTGCAGAAAATTTGCAGCAATCTTGCTTTGAAAACCTGCAAAGTTGCAGCAAGCTCAGTATGACAAGACTGAAAGTTCATAACAAGACTGCAGCAAGATAACGCAAATTACGAAGTCACCACACTTTGAACTTGCAGCTAACTTGTGCAAGTTAAATTCATGCTGTATCAAATTTATTGCAAATTAACGGCAAACAAGTAATCAAAAATACTGCAAACTTACTGCAAAGTAGTAATCTTTCCACGCCCCACTATCCGTTTACAACTGTTACACTATACGTTTAACCAAATATGATCATTTATGACCCGAAAAACCACTAGACTATTAAAAAAGCAGAAAGTCTGAAATCTTCCTGTGTGTGTGGGGGGGGGGGGGGGGAGGGGCATTGGTACATTTTGATTAGATGGTAATGTCCCCACGGGAAAAAATCCGAATTCATCACTGAAGATGAGAAAATGTTATGAAATGAACCAAAAATAAATTAATTTTGAAAGTATGTATAGCATTACAGTAGAAACCGTTTATAACGAAAGTGAAGAACGTACCGCGGGCTTCGTTATAATCGGTTCAATTTCAAAATATTGCGAGTTGCAGGGCATTTTAAAAAGTTTGATTTATCTTAAACTTTGATTTTACCGAATTCGTAGTAGATAGTAGATTCAATTGTATATCATTATTTTTCTGCCGGACCATCGAGAAAAATGCCAATTTTTCGTTTTTGGAATTCAGATAATGTTTTAGCTTCTAATTTGAATTTTACTTATTTTTCTTCATATTTTGATACCGACTGATTTCTTATCTAATATCTCATGATATTTTTCTTTTCTTTACAGAGTTGGGGAATTAGGTGAGTGGGAATCTTCGATGGGAATTATGACTCCTGATAACAGAACATCGTATCAAGTAATCGGACTGCAACCATACACTGTTTATTCATTTCGAGTGGTGGCAGTGAATGCTATTGGAGCGAGCGAACCGAGCAAAGAATCATATTTTATGGTGACTCTCCGAGAAGGTAAGCTCATTTTTTAGTAGTTAATATTAATTAATTTTTCTGAAAATATTTTTGATCAATGTTTCATAATTTATTTATTGAGTTGAGTTACCGACGCTCTTATGCGCCCACTTCAATAGTATCTTTGTGACGCTACTACTGCTAAAATGTTTGGCCGAAGACCATCTAATTCAATTCAGCATTGCCATGACAGTGGTTCGTGTAAAAAAAACTGGCACAGATCGTATCCTTAACCGTTTGAGTGCGGAACAAATATTGTGGATATATATACCAAAAATGCGAATGTGTTTGGGTATATATATAATTACTTGTAAGGCGACGATATACACAGAAATCGTACGCTTCGCTAGTGTAACCAGCTTAAATCCACACCAAACTGAGACAACAAATAGGAGCGATATCATCATCTCCGCAATTTTAGCATAAAACAAGAGGAGAGCTATCGCGCTTCCCGCAATTTTGGCACATAGCACGAGGAGCGCTATCGCGCTTCCTGCAATTTTGGCACATAACAAAAAAAGCGCTATTGCGCTTCCCGCCCTTTTGGCACATAACAAGAGAGAAGCACTCTCAAACGGTTAAGGAATAATTATAGATCATAAATGCCGTGGACTTAGGGTTACATCACGCAGGCTTCATTTTAACCTTTCCGCTTTCTAAACAAATCGCAAGATTTGCTAGCTAAGAAGTTCACACAAAAGGTTAGTGATCATGAAACATCTTGGTTTGCTTGATCGCAGTCTCTGACGACCAAAAACTTTACCAGAGCTATTGCAGATATGTGTTTGCTGTCAATACGTTGGACAAAAAATTGACAGGTGTTAACGGCAACTATTCTAACGCATAGCGGTATAGCAGTTCAACCTTTAAAAAGTTCACCGTTGACCAAACACTTTGCTAGGATTATTCGCCCGGATACAATATTTCATTCTCAGTACGTTGAAGTTGAAATTGGTTTGTGCCAACGGTAGCGTCTTCTATCGCATAGGAGTCAAATTTTGCGATGTACGCAAGTAAAACATCCTAAGCTGCTTTAAGCACGGAGTTTGAAACGCGTCAATGTGCAAGTATGAAAGGTCGAGTTTTTGAAACGCTCCAAGGCAAATTTTCTTTCGACAACTGCAGTAATCGTAATGTTCATTTAAAAATTAGAAATTACCAATGTCTGCTTACCAACATCAAATGAATGTTTGCAAATTAATTTGCACAGTTCAATTTTGTGCGGACCTTGCACGCGCTGCCCTAGTTTTATAGGATTTCTTGATGAATATTCCTATTCTATATAACCTAAGAAGTATTTAATATTTTCCACATTTTTTTTTATCTTAGAGAGACATCCTGAAATATAAAAGATGCATAAATAGCATGTAAAAAACGCGGATAAAATCTTTTACATCCTTCTCAAGTAAATGAAAGAATATACCTTTCACAAAAAAAAAAAAGTTTCTTAATTTACGAAAATATAACATAACCACAAACGAAAATATGCAATAACCTCTTTCAACTTTTACCAAGAGTTTAAAAATTGCCTTAAATTTTGAAGGGCTGCCACTAGTTGCATTGCGATTTCTCTAAGGACAACCTCGTATATCTGTAAAAATTTGCAGCAAACTGTCCATTCATTCGATCTTTTCTATAGAAAACGGCTACATAACCGTAATTTAATGCTATTTTGACCATTTTGTTACGCCATATTACGGTCAGAACAGAGTTAAATTGCGGTTATGTAACCCTTTTCTATAAAAATGGTCGAATGACTGGACAGTTCGCAGCAAATTTTTAAGGGTATATTTTAGTAGAGATTTTTAAGCACTGTCAGCTTTTAATTAATGAATTACATAAATGCCCAAAATGCGCTCTAATTTTGAAGGGTTGCCACTGGTTGCACCCCGATTCCATTAGGCAACCCTAATATTTCAATAGAGTTTAGTAAGCTTTACATTTTAGCGTTGGTCTTTTAATTAATGGAGGATGTGTCGAAAAATACTCCTAATTTTAGGAGGGTTGCGAATGGTTGTACCCAGATTTCAACAGGCTACTCTATGTTTTTTCATAAAGTATTGTAAGATCTTATCTTTGTACTGATTTTATATTTTAATTAATGAACTAAGTAAGCCATGGAAATTCACATCGGAAGTGAGCTTATCTCTCTTCCTCTCTTCTCTGCGTGACCGCTTTGACTAGGCAAAACGCTATCTTTTTTTCAAATTTTAAGCTTTTAATAAATGAGCTAGGGTTTTTTTTTTTTTTTTTTTTTTTTTTTCTTTTTTCATTCATTCGTCGCTTCTTCTATAAGCATAATTTCACCGTTTGGAGAGAGACAATTTAGCTTACTCTTCTACATTTAAAAAAATGTGGTTCTGAGTCAAAATAAAAATATTACTGTTATAATACTTAATCAAAATTTTACATACTGCAAAATAAGATTATAATAGGTGCGTAATATATATCTTGTTAACAACCAGTTCAAAAAATGTAAAAAAATACAGAAAGGAATAAAGAAAAATGGCACGTGCAATTCAGCGCTGTTTGAATGTGGATAGTGCCCTTTTCCTCCACTTCTCTTGATACTGTTACATTTTACACAACGAAAGATAATTCTGTTACAAATTTCGTTAAAATATCTTCATATTTATTAAAGTTATTAATAAAAATGAATGATGTTGAATTCGACGCCCTATATTTTTGACTGAATAAACGATTGCAAACCTAGTTTGCTTTACAAAAGTAATTTGATATTGTGTACTCTACCTCCTATCGAATTTTGCACATAGAATTCCAGTGCATTCTGTATACCAAACAGAGAATGTCTTGACTGATATATTTTTTAATTAAACCGCCTATTAATAACAATAAAAAACTATTACGACCCATATTTGGATTCTGGCAGATATTTCGAAAAGAAATCGCCACAGTTTCTGCTGACCTCTTCTTAACACTTAATGTCAGTTTTATAAACCTTTGTTCTAGAAAGTTTTTAACAATTTAATAATTTTCTAATAACTCTATGTGACAAAAAATCAAATATGAATTTTTCTATTAAATCATTTCATTATAAAAAGTCAATATCGCATTTTTTTCTTGTATTTTAATATTTATTTACAATGAATTCGCAGTCTTTCATATATCATAAAATTTCATATCTAAAACTCTAAATATTTTGTTATGATTCGTTTAAAATAAATAATAAAAATTAAGCTACACCAATACATTTTTATTATAAATAAATATATAAAGATATAGCTTAGTAAATTTCACCAGTACTTATAATAAATGCTACTGATATACCATATAAAAAAAAAAAAGGGAAAAAAAACAAAAACATCGCGATTTGTTAAAATGAAATATTCCATAAATTTAAAGCAAAAAATAAAAGTGTTTATTAAAAGGGAAAGCGCAAATAATACGTGTAAAGAAATTGTGAAAACTACATGTTTAATAAAAGCGCATTAAATAAACTCTGTTTATTCAATAAACAGAGCAGTTCAAAAAATATTTTGCAAACGCTAAAGGACAATAACGATGTTTCTGCAACCGATTATTATTTTTATAAGAATTTTATTCTTATACGCAAAGGTTAATGTAAGTACAAGTTTACTGTATCTTATCCCTGTTTTGTAAAAAGAAAGCACTTATTTTGAAGAGTTGAGTGGGCGGAATGGCCTAGAGGAAATTTCATGTTAATAAGCAATGAAATTATATGGGGGAGAAATTGTGATTTTTACTTAAGCATTACTGAAATTCAATTATACCTTTATCTTCTCTTTTATTATTATATTATGGAGTGTAACATTTAAGATAATTTCATATATTTTCAACATTGTTGTTATTATTTTTCTGGTCTGGAATATTGACAAAGAAGAGTTTTAGTGAACGAATAATATTTTATTTGTTAATACAGTGAAACTCCCATTTGATGAAATCTCATTGTTGCGCTTAAACACTTCCTTATGACGAAAATTCGTTAAACAGGAATCAACTTAAATTCATGAAATTTGTATAAAAAAATACTCATGCATAAAACCAAAAAGACACATAAAAAGGAAATATCAGAAAAATGTATTTTAATTTGGGGTGTAACTTTTTTTATGCAATGTAGACATATGAGAAATATTTAATTAGAATAATATCTAAAATAATAAGGAGAGGTAAACAAAAACTGAAGCGTAGCGTACCTTTTCTCTTTTTTTCTCAGTATTCCAAATCCTTAAGTTTAAAAAAAATCTGTAATATTACTTTGTACAGGTTTCTTATAAAAAAAATACACTGTTCATAGAAATTTTTGCGCTTTTTTTAAGTATCCGAACAATTTATTTGTAACATTTTCGTGAAATTGGAATCCCCTTCTTATTGTATCGATAGCTTTTAGCATTTCTTCTTTTGAAGGGCTTTCAATTTCTTCTTCATTATCATCTTCATCGCTCGCCGTAATTTGCTCACTACATTTTAATTAGGGATGCACCGGATATTGATTTTGCCGGATATCGGATACCGGATATCCGAAGCTCCTTCGTCTGCCGGATTCGGATATCCGGCCGGATATCCGATCGGATATCCGGCCCTAGATATGTTTTTAGCTATATATTGAATTATTTCTCTATATAATGTCATTTCAAAACAATAAATTACAAACATGTTTCACACATCATTGAAACATTTTAAATGTATTGAAATATAATTTACAAACACTATATCTCTTTGAATATCATGGCTTGAATTCAAGTTTTCCCAAGAGGGGAGTTTCGTACCCAAAATTTATAAATGCAGGGGAGTTGAACTGTTAGAAAGGGAAAAAAAATCTTTACACCCCGTCATTTTTTATGTGCTACTTAAAGAATTACATTTATACAGACATGACAAAATACCATTGAAACAATTTAAATTAACAACTCAAGATAATTATTCAAACTTTTTATTTTATTAAAACAAAGGAACAGAATCAAGCTTTATATATACCATGTCTATTTTTCAATTTTCACCCAATGTTATGGGCAATTAACAATCGGTTGCTAAATGAATTTCTTAATTTAGATTTTATTCCATTTTGCATACTTTAGCCTCTTTCAGAAGTTACACTTTTGACAAACAGTACAGAGCGATTTTATAACTTTAGAAATTATCGGAAACACATGGTTATGCTCTCTTAAAAAGTTTTAGAAAACTTTGTAAAATCTGATGTGCATTAATTTTTAACTTACATGAATAATACACATCTGTGATGGTATGTCACTTCTGAACAAATTTTTTTATTATATCCTTAATCGAATTATAGTCAAAACTGTAATCACTGGTATTTTCGTTAATTGAACTATGTTCTACGCATTGGAATCTACGCTATGAAATCCATATCCAAAGTTTGAAAAGGGAATAGTCAATTGATTTCTTCTATTACACGAGAAAAGGTTGATTTCAAAAAGTCATGGCCTAATTTCTGTTAATTGCGAGAAACAACTAGTTTGTTGTTTTTAATTATGTTTTTTTTTTTAAGTTCATCAAAGTTATTTTTTTTTCATGTGCATCACAAGTGTAATCTCATTTTGTTTAGTGCTGACTATTGGCCAATTTGATAGAGCTTAGTCTCCAGTGGCCGTTGCTGCCCTTTTAGTTATTTCCTATTTTGGGCAGACAGGTAAAACATCGCAAAATACGTAAAACGGGCATAGAAAAAACATTGCTGATTTCGTCAATCATGGTGAAAATAAATAAAATAATTTGTCGATTTTTTGCGAGAAAAAAACTGAAGTTCATGGGAAATCGACAGTGAGAAAATATCACAAAATTCGTCAATCAATCATGGAAAACTATCGTGAAATTTACCAGTCCGTCACGAGCAAATACTGTGAAATTCCTCAGCTGGTCACAGAAAAAAAATGCAAAAATTTTCAATCGGATGCAGAAAAACAATCGTTACTTTCATCAGTATGTCACAAGAACAAACAGGGAAATTTGCTAATCGGTCACAGAATAAAATTTCTAAATTTGTCAATTGATTGCGAAAAAAAATTTATGAAATTCACCAATCTGTCTCCAGAAAAAAATCAAGAAATTCGTACAGTCGGTCGCGGAGAAAAATCGCAAAATTTTTTTTGTCAGATGCAGAAAAACAAACATGAATTTTGTCAATTTGTTGTAAGAAGAAACTGTGAAATCTGCCAATTGATAGTGGAAAATATCACGAAGTTTGTCAGCCGGTCCTGAGACTTCATCGTCGTTTTACAAAGAAACATTTTCGGAAAATGATTTTTTTGGAAACAGGAGTCTCCCGCCCCCAATATTCTTTAGGGCACGAATCCTACCATCCCATCTCAAAATTCAAGACATGTATCTGCCATTCAAGCCATGTAATGTATATTAATAATGTTGTATAAAAAATGTTATTTAAACATTAAAATATTCTGTTTATTTGTACAATGAAATGCTGATAATTGCTACTGGATTTGGATATGGGATTGAGTATATTGATAATTGCTAATAATTAATTTGTACAATGAAATGCTGATAATTTGTGTAACAAATTTTAACCAATTAAATATGCCTATAATTGTAGAGTATTTTCACAAAGAAATACATACATTCTTTTTATAATTTAAACATAAAATATCTACTAATATACCCATGATTAAAGAGTGATTTTCTCCAAATAAAGGTTTAGTTGATGCCTTTTTTCTGTTTTAATTATTTAATAGTGTTTTGCTTTGAATCACATTTAGTTTTATTTTAAGTTAAATTACTGTGATATTTATAAGTGAAAATTACTTTTAATTTTAAATATTTTATTTATAATGAAGTTACAAACAGACTCGCATAAAACCAAAAACTTTCTGAGCACATAAATATTGGGTCAAAAACTTTCTGCAAATTTAATGTTTAATAAAATGACGTGTTATATTACTTTGACTGTATGAATTTTAAATAGTAGTTTTAAAATAATTACCGTTTAATTTAAAAATTAATATTAATTACAGAATAATTATGTTGGCTAAAAAAATAATAAAACTAAAAATCCATGATATGAAGGGGTGAATTCTTATCAGTTATTTTGTCAATGCATTTAGAAACAGTCCAATCCTTAATATTGTGACCTCTTCTGACAAAATGCAATAATGGACATTGCTTCTGAAACAACGGAATCACATTTTGTAAGGAGAGGTCCATTCTTAGGTATCATCATTAAAGAGACCTATGAGTTTTTATTGCAGCCCTTTGACGAAATTCTCATTTTTTTCCGCGATCATTTGGCGAAATTTCCGTTTTTCCGCGATATTTTGACGACATTTGCATTTTTTGACAAAATTCGCGTTTTTTTAGAGATCCTTTGACAAAATGCGCTTTTTTTCTCCTATCCTTAGACGAAATTTGCATTTTTTTCGATCTTTTGACGAAATTCAAGCTTTTTTCACGGGGTTTTGACGAAATTCGTAATCCTTTGATGAAATTAGTTTTTTCCGCGGTTCTTTGCCGAAATTTTCATTTTTTTTCATGATCTTTTGACAAAATTCGTGCTTTTTCCGCTATGCTTTTACGAAATTAGTTTTTTTCCTGCGCTTTTACACAAAATTTGCTTTTTTCTGCGATTCTTTGATGAAATTCGCTTTTTTTTCGCAATCCTTTGGCGATATTCGTGTTTTTTCTGTGGCCTTTTGAGAAAATTCATTTTTTTTCGCGATCCCTTGACTAAATGCGTGCTTTTTCCGCGGCCCTTTTACCAAATTTGTGCTTCTTTCGCGATCCTTTAACGAAATTAGTTTTTTTCCGTGATTCTTTTATGAAATTTGCGGGATTTTTTTCACGATCCTTTGACAAAATTCGCGCTTTTTCCGCTATGTTTTACGAAATTCATTTTTTTCCTGCACTTCTTTGACGTAATTTGCGTTTTTTCTGCTATTCTTTGACAAGAAATTTTTTTTAGTCCACGATTATTCGTTAAAGAAATTAGCGTTTTTCCGCGGTCCTTTAACAAAATTTTCATTTTTTCCGTGATGCTTTGACAAAATTAGGTATTTTTTCTGCGAACGATTGACGGAATTGGTTTATTTTCGGCGATCATTTGTTGAAATCCGCAATATATTTCAGTGATTTTTTTTGTGTCTGAATTTTCGGACTGATGGGCGATTTTTTTTTTAATTTTCGGAAAATTCAGAACAGAATCACCCCTATCAAACAATAAATAAATCGTACATAAAATTCGAGAACATTTTTAATTTTTCGGTATTTAAAAAAAAAATACAAGAACAGAAACTACTTTTCTTTTCTAAGAAATTTTCCGCAAAGTTCTGAATTTTGCGGAAAATTTTCCGCGCACGGCGTGCGGGAGTGCGTCTATATTATACAACTCTGGTTATAAATATAACTAATTGGATGTGCCAATCCCAAAACTTTCTTCTATCTCATACGTCTTAATATTTCTAAAAGTAATTTTAAATGTTAATACTTCGATAATATTAGTTCAATATTATACCAACTTTGATTTTGATCTAAAATTTCTGCTCGTCAATTAATCAAAATAAGAATAAGTTAATCTCAATCATGATATTTATTAAAATCAATAATTTTTTTCGTTATTCTGTTGTACATCAGCTGATTGTGAATAGACAGCTTAGCAGGATGCGAAGTTCCCATGACTTCACGAGCCACCAATATACAGTACAAAAACTACAAAAAATTGAGAAAATTTTACAAAAAACGCTGTCACAGTGACACCTTCTGGCAGAATATTTCCAAATTCAAGGAAAAACTGATGGCCATAGCCAAAAATATACACAAAATTGGTTCAATTCTATGCTTAGTTTCATACACTTTTCGATGGTAAAATAATGAAAATAACACAAAAATCATTATTATAGCGCCCTCTTCCAGCAGACTATTTTCAAATTCAAGGAGGACCAGTTGGCCATAGTCAAAAACATACCCCTAAAAATTGGTTCAATTCTATGCATAACTTCATACAATTTTCGATGGTACATACAAGAATGAAAATGGCACAAAAATCACTGTTACAGAGCACCCTTCTGGTGGAATATTTCTAATTTAAAGGAGAACCTGCTGGACATAGCCAAAAACACACACAAAAAATTTTGTTCGATTATATGGATAACTTATTACATATTCAACAGACACTTTTCGACAGTACAATAATGAAAATGGCACAAAAATCGCAATTACAGCAGCACTCCTTTCTGACAGAATGCTTCCATATTGAAGAAGGACCTGCTGGCCACAGCCAAAAACATACACAAAAATTTGGTTCAATTCTATGCATAACTTCATACACTTTTTGATGGCACAAAAATCACGATTACAGCGCCCCCTTCCAGTGGAATGTTCCAATATTGAAGAAGGGCCAGCTGGCTATAGCCAAAAATATTCACAAAAAATTTGGTTCAATTCTATGCATAACTTCATACACCTTTTGATGGTATGATGACAGACAAACAGACATTTTGTATAAGCATGTTTTGGGATCTCTGACCCCTAAAACGTCTAAGCCCACCGAAAACCAGAAATCGAAAAAAATCTCAGTTACAATACTTTCTTCTACTGAAGATAGAAGAAAGTAAAAATAGGCCTGTTTAATTGTTAAACTTAAAAGAGAGAAAGAAAATTAATAAAGTCATACTTTAATAAACAACTTCAGATTTTGTTTCACGTTCTGAAAGTAAAGGTACAATTTTCTAAAAGATGTAAACATAAATTCTTAAATTTATTATAGAGAGTTCAAATACCAATGTTAGGAAAGCTGGTAATTCTTTAAACTTTTGGGAATTACCTTTTACTGATAAATAGTGGACTTACTTTCATATTTTGCATAATAAACAAAAGTCGTTCGGCATTATTTGGGTCAAACGATTTCTCTTATCCTTATATATTTGCTTCGTTACGCATTGCCGGATATCCGGCAGAGAAGTCGGATATCCGGTGATTGTGATTCGGATATCCGACGGTATTTCGGATATTGAAAAATCAGCCGGATGTGCCGGATATCGGATATTTGCCGGATATCCGTTGCATCCCTAATTTTAATACACTTTGTAATATATCATCGTCAGTAGGATATTCATTTGTCTTAAGTGGTTCGGTTGTCTTATGTGGAATAAACTTCCTTGTATAGAATACATTTTTCGTAATATGGAGATTAATTTACGTGTTAATGGTGTTCAAAGGCAAAGTTCAGCAGAAAATTTCGTTAAGTAGAAAATTGCATTAAATAGGGATTTTGTTAAAGGAGAGTTCCACTGTAACTCCCAAATGATTTTTTTTTTTATATTAAACATAAATATTCGTTATGACTAGAATATGTTGTGTAAAATTTCAAATATAGGTTTCAAAATAAATTTCAGGTATTCGAATCAACTGCGCGATAAAGTGATGCCTATTGTAAGTTACAAGTTACAATAAAATCTTTTAAAGAATTTTAAAAGTACTGAAAAGAATAAAATACATAAATTAGTAAATTAACGCAATGAATTACTTATAGTTAATTTAAGCTTCGTGAAATTCGAATTAGGAGAGGAATTTAAAATGTAATATTGATGAATAAATGAAATTTTCTGAAATTCCTCAATAATTTATCGAATCTCGGGATTTTTGGGTTCGATTCGGGTTTGATTTTTTATTTGATAAATTTTCTGTTCATTCAAATCTTTTTTCTTAAAAAAAGAAACAAACAAATGCTACCACAACTTTAATACATTAAACCCTTTCAAAAGCAAAAAACTTCCATTGCGAAAATGGTAAAATAATCGAATGACAACTGAAATTACGAACGAACAGGGCCGGCGCAACCATCAGGCAAACGCGGCTGGTCCAGCGCCCCGCTCGAATCGGCCTTGTTAGGGGCCCGACTCTCTCTATAGAATTCGAAATAACGTTTCATCTGTATAAAATAAAAATATTTTTGTTCTATATTTGATTTTAAATGTTCGTTCTTGAGAAAAGAAAAATTATCATTAACCTTATTTCCTACAAGCAAATTTCATACAGTTGTCGGTGACTATATAGATTTGATGATCCTGAAAGTATAACCGTAAACGCAAAAGAATAAATATTTAAACTATCGTAAAGGATAGAAGATTTTACGAAATTAAAAATAATTATGTACATTAAACATGAAAGTAGTTGTATTTTCATACATTTTATTATCTTTATTTTATGTTTTTCAATGTTACATAAAATTTATACAGTACACGTTGGGGCCCCACTAACTATTTTGCCAGGGCCTTGCGCGAAGTTGCGCCGGCCCTGCGAGCAAATATATTTGAAAATAAGTACAGTCGTGGCCAAAAGTTTAGGACCACCGTGCAGAAACTAGCGTTTTTAAAATTGAAACCACTGATAACGTCATAAATCAAATCGATTTTCGTCAGATGGCGTCATTCTGTCTGACAGTGGAGTTACTGTATTCGCTTTTCTTTTGAACTTTGAATAATAAATGTCGCAGATGCAATTTATTGTCTGGAACTTAAATTTCAGTGTTGGTCCTAAACTTATGGCCACGACTGTAAAAGCTTTTGTTCACGAACATTATAAAAGCAAAATGTTATTCCAAAATTCTGGTGCATTTGACACATTTAGGGATTAAAATTAAGTGGTATTAGAAATATACCACAAGCTCTACAAAGGGTTAAAGCTAGTTTTATTAACTTTTTTTAAAGATTTATAAATTGAAATTATAGTGAGTTCATTTAATACAACACCTAGTAGAAAAGAGCTTATCTTCTTTCTCTGTTACAGCAATATGATTATCCCTTGATTTCCATAATTATAATTATTACGACTTTAATTACTCTTTTCATTCGACAGTTTTCGAATCGAATTGAAGTAGATGATAGAATCCGACTGAAAAAGACAGAATGACAGAGTCTTCAATGGATTCAAATGAACTTTAAAACTTAAACTGACCATTATATATTTTCCGATTATGGTTGAAAAAAACTACAGTCAAACCTGTTTAATACGAGCACGGATAAAACGAGAGTATAGTTAAAACGAGCAATTTGCACGTTAAGAATTGTTCAAAATTTAAATTAACATTAAGATCGCCATGTTTTATACGTGCTACAAAAGCAATATCTCGGCTATACCCCGTGTAATTTCAATTGGCTTGTCAAGGTCACTTTTCAGGTAATCTTAAGTCAATAACTATTGTAACACCGCATACGGCTGAGTGACCGCTCTTTTATCTCACCCTACTTGAGATCAGTAGAAAATCTCATCTTTTATACGGTTATAGCAGTGAAAAAAACGACACCAGGGTTTCGCGTCTTCTATGACAACGAAGCGATGAAGCGGGAAGTACGTATCCTTGTCCTTGAGAAGCCAATTGAAATTACAAAGAGTATAATACGAGAAAAACTTTTGTTCATTTTAACGCGATTTTCGGCTAAAAGTACTGCAGAATTAGAAAAGAAATAACTTTCTTTTCGAATACTGTCCTCTCTCAGGGATGATATCTCTACATTACCACTGTTTGTTAAAATGTAGTAATTTATCAGTTTTACCAGACATAATTTCAATTTCCAAGTAGACCTCCACACACACACACACACACACACACACACACACACACACAAGAAAATGCAAAGAAATATCCTGAGGTCTTGAAAAATTTTAAAAAGACAGCAAGGATAAGGACGTTTCAAATACAGCTTCTTTGTAAGATTTACAACTTAGTCATGGAAAGCAAGGAGCGTAGAAGGAAAGCTTTAATTCTTTTTAGCTTTAAATACGGATTCTTGGCCATATTAACCAGTCTTTTCACTTCTCTAATTGCATTGTTAAAATGAAAAGGATATGTGAAATTAATAGCTTGAAAATTTCAATGCCTAATTGCAATGCTAGACGAGTTTTTCTGGAGAAGATATGATACAGTAGACTCCCTCAAATCCGCAAACCTAAAATCCACAAACGTCTAAAATCCTCACATCATAGCAGATGTAAACAATGAAACTTTTAGTTCAGATTTAGTGGGAAAATTACAGAATTTTGTAGTTTTATATCATTCAATATGTATTTTAATATGTAATTCTCGATAATATGTCTAAATTTTGGTTTTTCATAAAGGAAGTATAAATGTAGTTCTAAAAAAAAAATCAAGATATTGCTGATATCACTGGTAATCACAACCTTTTTACCAAATATATTTATACAATATTAATCAAGCTTTTTTGCTAAGCCTGGCTAAACCTAAAATAAAACTTTCTTACATTATGATTTTTATTTGAATTAATAGAGTACCTTTATGAGAAAAGTTTCATTGAATAATTCAAGGAAAATGTATCTCATCTTTATTATGCCTTTTTAATTATACATTATTAATTATTTACTTGACCTTTACTTTTAATAATGTAATCATTTTTTAAATTATTTTACTTTTTATAATTTTAGTTTATTACTTTACTTATTTTAATATTTTACTATATCGCAGGCATTCATTATAATTTTGATTGCATTAATACATTCAAATTACTGTTTAAAAAATATAAACAAAGCAATGACCAGAAAACCACAAAACTCTAAAATCCGCACTACCTTTGTTCCCAAACTGTGCGGATTTGAAAGAGTCTACTGTATTATGTTATTTTTATCATTGATATAATTAGAACAATTATTAGTACAATTAGTTTATTTATGTGAGTGGCAAGATTTTTACTATATTCACGGATATTACGAGTAACGGTTAATACAGGGACTTTTATAATTCTCTTGTTTCTCGTATCAACCGAGTTGGACTGTATAACTATTCAAGCAAAGAAGTTATTACTTCAATAACCTACTCCGTGTGCAAGGTTGATCTTAACTCATTGTAAAATTTGACCCTTTATATACAAAATTATGAATTCGTGTAAATTTCGTCTTCTAAAGCATTTTTCGTGAATTTTTGAAACTACCTTAGAAGATTTATACAATTATTTAATAAATTTTAGAAGGATTTTGCCAATTTAAATTAATTAATTAAACTTGAAT
This sequence comes from Maratus speciosus, assembly GCA_963932465.1. Taxonomy (NCBI): domain Eukaryota; kingdom Metazoa; phylum Arthropoda; class Arachnida; order Araneae; family Salticidae; genus Maratus; species Maratus speciosus. Next base: position 367,168,248 of record OZ010787.1, on the reverse strand, counting down.
TTATAAGGATTTAATGAAGTAACACAATTTAAATATTTAGGATTTATGATCACCTCTGATAATATAGTTGAAGCAGAGATTAAAACTCGACTTACAGCAGGAAATAGATGCTATTTTTCTTTTCGAAACATTCTAAAATCATCTCTAATATCCCGAACAACTAAACTTAAAATTTATAAAACTGTTATAAAACCAATAGTAATTTATGGCAGTGAGATCTGGACCACTACACAAAAAGATGAAAAGTTGCTTATTATGTGGGAAAGGAAGATCCTAAGACAAATTTTTGGACCTATTAAGGAAGGCAATACATATGGCGTATCAGGACAAATATAAAGATTGAACAGTTATATAACGAGAAAGATAATGAATTCTATTAAAATAAGAAGAATGCAACGGTTGGGCCATCTAATCAGAATAAGGGATGAGAGCAGCACAAACAAGATATGTAATGGTAAATTAACAGGGAAAGGAAGTATTGGTAGACCCAGGAAGAGATGGATAGAAGAGGTAGAGAAAGATCTAACATAAAACCATATTATAAATTATAAATTAAAGGCCAGATATCGGAAGGTCTGGCGAGGTATACTAAGGGAGGTCAAAATCCTACATGGATTGTAGTGCCATTGTGTATGTATGAATTTATAAGGATTTTGTGTAATATTTATAGCTCCACTCAAATCTTCTATTTAAAATATTTTTTTACTATTTTATAGAATCAGGACATGAACAACTATAATGCTTTTACAATAGAAATATAGAAATATTTCCGAACTGAAACTTTTTCTCCACATTCTTTCAACGTCAAAAAAGCTGAAAGATGCAAATGAAAAAGAAATCATACATTTAATTTTTTTCTTTCTTTTGTGCAACCAGTAATACTTTTAGGACATGATAAAGTAAAGTATCTATAACTCATTCTAAACTGTATTACTACTAATAGATGTATTAAATTAATTTTATAACAAGTTAATTTAATGGTACTTTAAAGTACCGTCGGGGCATAAAGGGTTAAAGTCATACAGGAAACAACTTTCTCTCCAGCTCTTTTGTATTTTTCAGTATTTGAAAAGGCAAGCAGCAAAAATAACATCGGCTATACTGTGAGCACAATAACTCTTGTATTCTTGAATCTTTATTCGCGGCACCAGAACAGAATTATTCAATTTTGATTCGACAAAGTTGGTGTGGTGTCCTGGCTATGATTTTAAGTCAAAACTCCCTATGCTGTACTTGTATACCGTGCGGAAATATCACTTCAGATAACCGATAAGCCTTTTATGATCACCTCCCTCTCTTGGTAGCAAATTCCATCGCTTCTTGTTTATTTGACTCTGTATGAAAGAAAATAGAAAAATAAATCCAAAGGATAAAACGGTTCTCATATTTTTTCAGAGAATTGTGTTCTCATGATAGGAATAGAAAAATTAGCTTTTGTAAATACATCATGAAGAGGAAAAAAATATAGTTTAAAAAGCTGTGGAAAAAAAAAAAAAATTATAATTCAGCAAATAACTTCTTTAGACATTTGTGGGGAAAATATTTTCTTCGTATTTAAAGCATATCTTTTCTGAAACTTTAAAGAATGGGAAATTGGTACTTTTACTAACGTAACAATACCAGTAGTGGACAGTTTAAGAACATTTTTTGGCCATTCTTAGTGTACCATTTTTAGTTTTAGTAACTGTGACAACGACGAACGTTCGATGTCTCAATTAAAAATTTAAGCGCAGGATTGGGCTGTAAAAATTGTTGCTTTAAAAAAATTTCCACACAAAATTATTTTTTTTCTGGGAGCTTCAAATGTGCCAGTAACGTACACGCAAAATCCAGTGGTAGACATTTATCTCTTCCAGAAGTGAAAAAGTTTGAATTTCCGAAGAAAACTTTTAAAAAAGACGAAATGGTTGGTAATATATATTTATTAACAAAAAATGTATTTGTTGTTACATTAATGAGTTAATACAGTGAAAAAAAAAATTAAAAATTTGTATCAAAAGCTGAAAAAAGTGTCTATAAAGTTTAACAATTTAATCTTTGTGGCATGGTACATTTCGTCCAATGTTTTAACCATAGCATTTTATTAAAATTAAATCTTAATGCCCAAGTGGAATTTCAATCACAGTATTTGTGTAGTAAACTTAACCTTCAATCAGGCGAACCTCTGGACTCCCGGGTCTGACAAGCACCTGTTTTAACCCGGGAATGCTCGCGCTTATCCAAGATATACACGATTTATAATTTGCCACCAATAAATTCAAATAAAAATCGTCATGTTATTTAATCGATGAGATTGCCCATAAATTCTGCGATAAAATAATTTGAAGATTACATTTCGAAAAATAGTGGTGGTGAGAAATGTATTGACTGTGCGAACCCTGGGTATGTCATACCCTGCGCGAGTAATTCCGGGTTAAAATCGCAATTAGCAGCTAATTAACTAAATACTAACGCTCTTAAAGGGATTAGTAACCTTCATTAGGAAGCACAAAGAGAGAATATTCGAAATCTGATTCAAAAAACCTCCTTTATTAACCTCAAAGCAAGTAAAACACTAAACATTTTCCGAGGCAATTTTCACTAAGCTTTGACAGCTGGCCTGTCAGGCCGGCTGTGCCCGGCGTTAATAAGACCTAGCCTAGTCACTGCCCCCTGAATACTAAGCCTACGCATTTACTCGAAAAAAAAGCAGCTACCGTAGGGGATTGTGGGGGGCGGGCGGTTTCATCGTTCGAACGGTCAACTGAATTTGGCTATCACCAGTGGCGTATATAGTGGGTGGGCTGATGGGGCTGCAGCTTCCTCCGAAATTTCTAGAAAATATCGAGTTTAATTACGAAAGTAACACGAGTTCGAGTTTAACAAGGGAAGTCAATACGATGATAGTATTACTCTGTTTTTAAAGTAACAAGCATAATTATATTAAAAATTAGCATCGGAATTAAATTACAACGGATTTTTTGCATATTAAAGATTTTTTTTATTTTGTAATACGTATGCTTGCGCTTTCAAATATTTTGTTTTCCCCTTTATCTCCTTTCTGCTTTTATTTTATTTGAATATGTTTATTTTATCATAACTAGATGGCGCTGCAACAAATTTGTAACGATTTTGGAATTTTTATTATTCAATAATAGATCCAATTTCTTTTTAAATCTCTTTAAAGGATGAGAAATAATAGTTCAAAGTAAAAAATGATAAAATAAAATAAAAATTTGCCAACATTATAATTTATGTACGATATTAAAATTTTTAATTGAGATCATTAAATTATAATTACAAGTATATTTATAAAAACAAAAAGTAAGAAAAACAAATGTAGCGCGTTCGGGTATCGAGCCCGGGCCCGCTGATCAGCCCGCAAACACCGTACCAACTGAGCTACCCCCAACCTGTCCCTTTCTTCACAAAGTAAGTATTTAAGTTGCGTACTAATATTAGACCCCCTGGTTTCTCAAGAACTAAGGAGCGTTGTATAAAATCCGTTGAACTTGAGACTAAGGGGTCTCTACCCTACAACATATATCAAAATAATCAAAATCTGTGATTAACAAGGTTGGCCCTCTCCTTGTGAGACATCTTCTCAGTATGAACTGTAAATCCTTGAACCTTTTTTTTTTTCAATTTACGTACATGCTTGTTATGTTATAGACTTGTTATTCAGCTCGTTATAGCACTGTGCTGTGTTATTTTATTTCCATAGTATTACAAAATATTAACGAAAAAGGATGTTCTATGGTTGTGTAACTTTTTGATTAGAAATAATCTTTATTTACATTTAAAATACATCACATATATTCGAGATTCAGAGTCCCTCAATTAGATTTATCTGATTTATCTTGTCAAATTTGGCAGTTTAAGTCGATTTTCAGGCCGTGGCAGTCTCGGAAAAGTCATCATCCGGGAGCTGCTATTCCAAATGTATTCCATTTATGAGAAAATCAAAAATGCTAGTCAGTACTTAAAGTATTGCAAATGTCATGCATGCAAGCTCCAAAATAAGTCCTGGAATGTGTTGAAGATGTGTGTGTGTGTGTGGGGGGGGGGGGGGGGGTATAAATAATTTTAAATTTGCTGTTTACTTTGGTTTTATTTTCTGTTTATTCAGATATATTTTATGAGATAATTTTCAGCATTTGATTTTTTAAAATGTGGTATAACCATGGAATTATACTTGAAAAGACGAAAACTTGCCTAAAACGAAATTTTTCCCAGCCTCATGCGATTCCATCATAGCAGGTTTGATTGTATAATAGATGTGTTATCTGCTATGATAAAACCTGTTTAAAACGGAATTTTTCCCGTTTCCCTCTGATTCCCTCTTTGAAACTTTTACTATATCTCAGCCCACTCCGACATTATAAGCCTAGATACGCAACTGGCTACCACTATTTCTGAACAGTATCCTTCGCCTTATTTTTCTACGAAAAGTAGTGGCTTTAAATCGAGAATTTTACTGGCTTACAAGATTCAGAAAAAATGCTGTCTCGTCGACGTTAAAAAGCCTGCTTGAATTTTCAAGTGATGGTGATATATCGCGGCACCAGTAGTGGATACCTCGCAAAAAATGTATCAAGTTGATGCAAAATTCACAAATAAATGCAATAAACGGGATTTTGCATGCCAATTTTAGTCACATTAAATCAAAAAGTACAAAAAAATTACTTAAACTTACGCAGAAATAAAAAAACAAACAAAAATTTATATACCTTATTCCAAACTACAAGAAATCACGATAAGATGATCGCATGGTCGCATTGTTTGAATTGAAATCACCTTGCTCTGAAGATGGTGACATAGAATCTCTACAGCAGGGCTCCCACTCGGTCCGTGTTTTGAACACCACTTTTATTTAGAGAAAAATCTTCTTTATAAATTTCATAGAAACATACCAGGAAGAGCGTTTTTCTTTGAATTGTTGCAGAAACCTGCCACGAATTTCATTCTAAAAAATTACCGGTTTTCAAAAAACGGACCAGTGGGAGCCCTGCTATAGTTAACAGTAGAGGGTTGTATAAGCAACCTCACGAGGGGCGCGAACATCTGCATGACTTTTAAAGCCTATTTTGTAGTATAAATTTAAAAGCGTTCATTACTTGCATAGCGTCCACCACTCATACGTCGCCTTATGTGAAATATGTTCGTATTTTTTCGATTTTGCTTTAACTATTTTCGTCGGAAGAACAAATAAAAGTAAAATGCAATGAATAAAAACGATGAATATAAACACTCGATAAAATGTGATATGCGGATAAATAATATATTTTATATCAACGGGTTTAATAGTTGGTACATTTAAGATGATTAATATACTCTCAGTAACTAACTGGTTCTGGTTATTTGGATTCGTGCGAAGGTTTGCTTTTCTTTAGATTTACTTTTTAAGGAACAACAATTTATGTTTCCTTAAAAATAGTTTAGATTAATTGTCTTGCATATCTTGAACCAAGAACCTCGTCTAGAAGTGCAAATCCCCCCTCAACCCCCCCCCCCCTCCCGAGCTGTAGAAATTTCTCCCAGGGAGAAATATCTGAATTGATCACTTATTACAACCCGCTAAGAACTCTAAGAATTGCGCTGGTATCTCGAGAGGCAGAATTCAGAAACTTTGTCTTCAGAAATTTTATTTTATTTCGGTTAGAGCAACAGTTGCAGTATTGAGTTTAAAGCCAGCCTGTCAACTTCCGAATTTCCCTCGTTAATGTTAAACCTATGAGTGTAGAATGCATTCATATATTTAAAATATTTCCTCAGGAAATTAATATTTTTCTTTGTATTCTTAAAAGATGTTTCTTTTTTTCTTAGTTCTCAAGATATCTCTAACATCTATGCTTAATTTATTATTTTATGTGTTAAAAATGACGAACTGTGAGTAAGACTTTAACTCTTCAACTAAAATTAAGTGTATATTTTAGAAATATTTTGACAACTAAGAAAAAAAGAAACATCCTTTAACACGTTCACGCCGGCGCGGTGGGTCACACTCGATTGTCTCAGAGTTGTCAAGTCTCCGGCTTTTTTTCAAACCACTATTATTTTAGGGGAAATGTTATTCCTTTAAATTACCCCAATTGTTCTATTTAAATAAAACAACATTTTCTGTATTAAAATACTGGTATCCAAAAAGTCGAAGACTTTTCAGATCTGAGACAGTCGAGTGTGACCCACCGCGCCGCGGCGTGAACGTGTTAAGAAGAGTAAACAGAAAAAAGAAGTTAAAATTATTAGTTTCCTGAGGAGATAGAGTAGGTGGGGGCAAAGATACGCACTGCCTGATTTAATATGAAGAAACATTTCTACAATCATGACCGCTAAGTAGTAGTTTGGTCTCATGTGTAGTACTTGTGTGTTCAAACCTTATGAAAAAAGTAGCACTCCGTGCCAAGAAAATGAGGTAAGTTTAAATTTGCAAATTTTGATCTAATATTTTTAAATTTTCACTTTATTGTTTAGTTATAGGGGAGACCGGGGGCATGGCGACACCTTAAGGGAATTTAAATTTTTTCACCTCGAAAAAATGTTTATTTTTTAATAGTAAAAATTCTAAAGCTGAATCATGATCTTTAGTATCTGTATAAATTTAACCGTAATCATAACTGTAAAGTAAGCATACATAAAAAAATATTTTTTAAACCTCTGCACAATGGTAGGATTACCCAGGACACTGGGGTAATTCCGCCACCGTACCGGGGTAATGCCGCCACTCTTTAATGACCTAGTACATGCATCAAATGGATACTAGGAAACACCCAACCTACTGAAAATAGTTAGAAAGCAATGTAATTGAGCAGAATAATGGTTAAGCTTACAATTTACTTCATATTGCAAAAGTCACTCTGCTGAATCGGCTCCACTACATTAAAATGAGGCCATTTCTCACCCGATTTGCATGGCGGCGGCATTACCCCGAGAGGACAATATGGCGGAAATCCCCAAGCAGAACCGAAAGAAGAACAGAACTTGTTCAACACATTGCTTCAAAATGTCGGCGAATACATGTAGATTACGGGTCATATTATCTTAAATACCTAATGTTACAATAAAAGGTTCTTATCTCTACTCATTTGAAGCTCCAAAATTATAAGTAACTAGATGAAAACTACATTTTTCACTAGAACAAACGAACGACGTACAGCAAAGTCACTCTCACGTTAGGCACTGTTTATATTGTTGGCCGCTATAGTGCAGGCACATTCACTATCTCAAACTGCCCTTAGTTTTTAAACTACGGGGGGTGGCGGCATTACCCGGGTTGGCGACATTCCCCCGGTCTCCCCTACTTCGAATTTTTACAAATCCAAAAATTCAGTGGAGAACGGAAGCTCTATAGCTTCTAAATGCCGTATAGTTTATCTCGGTCGCATTTGTTTAAACTTGTAGGTAGCCGGTTAAGTAAAATACTGCAGAATGGGGTAAAAGTACGCATCCGTCTTGGGGCAAAGATACGCACAAGTTTAAGATTCGGGGCTTTGCCTTATCGTTTTATCTAGATGCAAAGCTTTCCACAATTACGTTAAGTTTTATTTTCTATATTGTATAAAATGTAATAGCTACTTAACTAATATAAGCTAGTTAACTACATTTTCCTTTTTCTAGTTAATTTTTTTATAATATAGAACGTAGGTATCTACCTACCAACTTTTAAAAATAAATATTCTTGTTTCATAAAACGATTTTGTTTTAAAGTCTTAACCCTTAACTCCTGTTAACGGTCTCACAGACTGCTGCTATATTCATTTTTCATAGCTTAACTTGTAATTTTCAATTTAACTATTGATGTTAGTTTAATTTTGATTCGTTTGGAAACTTAATAGTATCGCTAAAGACTTCTAAATGAGGAGAACTTTTATTATAATAGGCCTTTACATAAAGTTTAGCGCAAAAACAGTATCTTATGAGTCAGTCAACCCTTTTATTCATTCTACGATCAAGAGGTCTTTAAGACCGCTCACAGTATTTATGCAACAATTTTTGTCACAGTAGTTTGAGGTTAACTGCTATATGCGATCTCACAGACCCCTGTTTTGTTTTTTTTTTTCGTGGTTTAACTTACAGTTTTCAGTTTAACTATAAATACTAGTGAAATTTACTAATGCTTTTGCATAACTCATTCGTTTTATTGGAAATGGGGCAAAAACCCACAGTAAGTGGGCAAAAATACGCACTGCGTATCTTTGCCCCACGATTGCGTACATTGCCCCCAACCGATGGGGCAAAGATACGCAGAGCAATGTTTTTTAAAAATTGCAATTTCTCTCAGAATTATAATTTGACAGAATGTCGGTTGATGTTAGCACTTGCCTAAGGTTCTAATCTAACATTTTAACTACTCATTACATAAGTTTAGACCAATGTGTGTGTTAAAAATGAAAATGTATGGAAAGTGCGTATCTTTGCCCCCACCTACTCTATTTTAACACTAGAACGCCTGGAAATTTTACTCAAATTTCATTAAAATATTTGACACCAGAAATTTTATCAAGCTTTAGCTGACGTTACCGGTCTAGTTTAACTTGCAATTTCCAGTTTAACTACAAACACTACCGAAATTTTGTTCCGTTTGGAACCTTAGTACTATCACCAGAGACTTTTGAATAGGTGAATTTTAATTATAACAGTCCTGTACAAAAACACCATCCTATGAGTTAATCGCGCCTTTTATTCATCTTTCGATGAGGCGGTCACACAGACCGCTTTACACTAGTTATGTGACAATTTCTGTGACATCAGTTAAAGATTAAATTTATTTGTCTGATTTATTTAACGTAAATCTGCGTGGTTTAAATTTAACTTATTTTATGAAAGAATTTCTGGTTCCAGTAGACATTTAATCATATGGTCGAAGTCGGATCGACTCCTTCCGGGCGTTCTAGTGTTAAATATACGAATGCATTCTACGCCCATAGGTTTAACATTAGTGAGGGAAATTTGAAAGTTGACTGACTTACAACCCATAACAAGTGTAATTGCGCTTAGAAAACAATTATGTGGATAAGGGGAGTGGTGGGTCAATTTTGACTAAAACTTGTGTATTATCGTCCTTTAATAGATGGATATGTTTTACGAGTTGCTTATTGTTATGCTTAATCTTCATCCAAATATAGTCTCAGAAAAAGTTGCTAAATTAAATATAAATTCAGCTACCGCAATAGTTGTGAGATAGTTTTCTCATGGATATTTCAAATAAGTTATCATCTGATGAATCTTACTTTTGAAATTACTGTTACAAAAAATTCAAAATAAATTTTAACTGTTAATCTTGTCAGGGACAGAAAAATTCTGTTCGAAAAATGATGAGATAATTGACCGACACCAGAATTTACAAACGAATCTGTCAGATAATAAAAACCTGCTTTTCTACACTTTCATTATAAAAGCAAAATTTTATTAAAATGTTCTTGGCGCCGTTTGTTAATTTTGGAATTAAAATTAAGTGGTCACGCCATGTGACCACCGCCTTTGAAAGGTTAACAAAAGTTTCAAATTCATAAAAGGCTTTTAGTACACTAACGGAAATGTTTTGAATTGTGTAAATTAGTGTAAATTGTGATTTTCTCCTATACATGAAAATGTAAGGAGTAAAAATTGTAGAAATAGCATAATGAGCAGTTTTACCAATGTTCAATTTCTAAAATTACCAGTTGCTTCCTTTCAAAACCGCGAAGTCTGCCGATGCACAGCGAAAAATTTATTTATTTATTTATTTCCTTTACTTTTTATCTAGCTTACCAGACGTCTGTACATTCTCTGCTAAGTTACCTCAACCGTGGCCATTCATTTGTCTTTCACCTCCTACATTTCCTCCTACCTCTTTTCAGTCTGAAAAAAAAGTATCACTTTGTTGTTTTAGATACATTTGTAGAAGCTAGAAACTTCAGTTGTGTTTTTTATTTTCTCTGAATACTTGAAAAAATTTTATGCATTTTTCTTAAATGTATAACGATATAATAACCCCCAAAAAAAAAAAAAAAAAAAAAAAAAAAAAAAAAATGCACAAATGGTAAATGTAAAGAAATTCTCCTAATTAAACTTTATCTGTTAGAGAAGACTGTTGGCATTTTTGTTTCAGATTGTCGTAAACTTTAATTCAATACGATGGTAATCATTGAGTCATTTTTTTTTAAAGTACAATATTAGCACTTGCTTGCAAGATAATGTCTTTAACCCTTTCCGGTGCGGTGTCCTTAAAAAAGGACACCTAATTTTAATTCCAAAACTGACAAACGGCACCAAGTATATTTAACAAAATTTTCATTTTGTAATGTACATGAAAACAAGCAAGCTCGTATTTTCTAATAAATTCGTTTATAAATTGCGGTGTCAGCCCATTATTTCATCAGTTTATAAACAGAATTACTCCGCGCCGGTAAGGGTTAATGGAAGAGAAGATACAATTAGGCATCAACCAGTTTTAGACCTATTAACATCGAAGGAATGCCTATGACATTTGAAGAGGCTGTGGTCCCAATTCTCCTTTTAAGAAAAACAAGCAGCATTTTGGCCCTCTTTGGCATGGCGCACACTGAGGCGACTCGTACAGCATGTCGTGCTTCTTAGGAGAAGAAACAGGTTGAAACAAAGAGAAGAAACCTGTTTCAAACCTATTTTTTTTCTCCTAAGTGGCGCTTCAAGTAGCTCGAGTCGCCTCAGTGTGCGAGCTGCCTCAGAGCTTACTTCGTCAAAACATTTGCTTATTAAAAACATATTATAATTAAATATCTACATAAAATTATAGAGCACAATGTAAAAAAAAACACACTGAACTAAACTTGGGTATTTTTTAAATGTACATGAATAACTGACGCTAAAGATAATTAATGTCACCTTGCAACTGATTCTTTGGCAGACACACCAGGGCTGCCACAGGCGACTATTTTTTTTATTCTAACTGACACCACTTTCTCAAAGCAGAAATTCTTAGCAAACACTTTGACAACATTTGCAAGTGAAATATGCTTCAAAATTTACATTAGAAAAATACTGGTGTGAACAGAATATAAAAATAGTCGCCTGTGGCAGCCCTGACACAGTCCACCATTTTGTTGTTTATGGAGCAAAAGCTCTTTGGAGAATTTTTGAATGCATTTTTTTTTCATTTACGAGGATCAACCAGAAAATAAATTTCCCACGACCCGTAAAAGAAACGAAACATAATTACCTTGAAATATTTATTGCAAAAGATACAGCAATGTTTCAGCTATTTCTCAACATAAGAAACGCCGGAATTGTAACTTTTGTCATAGCGTGGGATAAGTTTTTGTAGTCCAGTGTCACAGAAGGCTGTCGCCTGAGAATGGAGTCAGCTTGTCACAGTTGTCAACCCACGTCTCATCACCAGCAACGATCCTGTCGAGGTACTCGTTGCCCTCATCATGAAATCGCTGCAGAAAAGATCGACAATGCATGAAATCATCACGAAACACCTGTTCCTGAAATTGTGCGCCAGGTGTGTACCGAAGAACCTTACACCCAAATACAAACCAAACGCATGGAAGCAGCACCGACTTTTCTGCAGCGGTACCATGATGTGGACAACGAGTACCTCAACAGGGTCGTTTCGTTACGGGTGATGAGACGTGGTTTAACAACTGTGTCAGGCTGGCTCTATTCCCAGGTGGCAGACTTCTATGACACTGGACTACAAAAACTTATCCCATGCTATGACAAGTGTTACAATTCCGGTGGTTTTTATATTGAGAAGTACCTGAAACATTGTTGTATCTTTTGCAATAAATCTCTCCAGCTAATTATATTTTGTTTCCTTTTACGGGCCGTGGGAAACTTATTTTCTGGATGACCCTCGTATTTGCATAGGCATTTAGCAAGTTTTTAAACATTTGTTGCTTTCCAGTTATTTTTCTAGACTGTTTCACTCAAAGTTCTAAAAGATCCTGGATTGGCCGAAGCTGAGACAAATTTATTAGGTTTTCGTCTTTAGAACAAAGTGTATGTTTTGTGAATTAGCGATAATCTTGAACCATTTTGACATAATGAGACAAAACTTTATCAAGCAAAAAGCACAATGGTGGTCGGAATGATATCTATATACTGTACTAATAAAAGAAAAATGTGTGTGTGTGCCTGTCGGCAATGGCTTAGGGTAATCTATTACACGTAGAGGTTCGCAAATGTGGATAAGGATAGATGAAGACAGATCCGAATGCACCTGAGACTCAGATTTTTCATTTTATGAAAATTTGCCTAGATATTAATTAACAAGAACGAAAAATCATGTATCAGGCATAGATTATGAAAAACTTTCCAACACTAACAGAACCTTCCATCACTTCCTTCACTAACCTTCATTTGTCCATACAGTGAAATCGATCCTATAGTACGTCCTGTAACCGAATTCTTTTGTTCGTCTCTGTAAATGTATATAAACGCTATGCACTCCTTAATCTATAGAAAACATATTGTAGTGCATCTGAGTGATCCTTTTTAATTTCATTATGTTTAAATTATTATGACATTGTTAAAATGTATCGCAAACGATTTTTCCCCATAGATCACAAATGTAATGGGATTCTTTTGTGCGCCCTGCAAACTAACTATAAATGATACTTATTTTATACCCCTGAGAAAGCATTTGATCAGTGATACATATCAATTTCAGTATGTTTGAAGTACTGTAACATCCTTAAAATGCATCATAAACGATTTTCCCCCATAGACCACAAAGTAACGGAATTATTTTGTGTGTCCCCGTGAACAAGTTATAAATGCTAAACATTTCATTTTCAATACCGAACATTCTATAGTACACATCAATAACATATAAAAATTTCATGGCAATCCGAGTATATTTACGAGAGTTAAAGCACAGACAAGACGACAGACAGACAGATAGAAAAGTCGAATTCATAAACACTTTTCAACTATGTTAGAAAGTGTTAAAAACCCTTATTAAATGCTAATGAACCAACCTCCATTGCTTCGGCGATCGCTTCTGCGCATGCTCGGAAAACCGAGTTCTTGTAAGTACGTACAGATGTAGTAAACACTGAACTTTTTTCTACAATTAAAAATCGTAATCGCCTGATCCTCTATGGATTTGCAACAAAAAAGAGTACGTGTGTATTTACGGTACATCCACAGTTGTAACGGTATCTTTTGTTTTAAAAAAAAATAATATTTTTGACTTTCTATAAAAAAATAATATTTTTGGCCGCTTTCATATTTTCCACTTATTTTGCAGTTTAAAACTGCCATCCGTGTGGCCCGAATGGAAATACAAAAGAAAATCAAAAGATACCCACTTATAGCAAATTCTTTTTTGCTCTTAACTGTACCTTTTTATTGAAAAAATATATATACATATGCATTTTTACCATGTCAAAAAATATTTTCTGGAAATCTTTTTCATATTTTCCGTTTTTTTTTTCAGTTTGAAATTGCCATCCGCGTGGGCGGTTAAAAAAAACGTACAAAAAGAGAAAAAGAAAGAAAATAATATATAGAAAATATCCCTCGTAACAAATTCATTTCTTATGTCAACGATACCTTTCATTAAAAATATGAATATTCACTATTCCTGAAAAAATCCCTTTTTTGGGGGGTGGGGGGAGGTCGTTTCCATATTTGCCATTTTCTCTTCAGTTTCTAATCCTCCCTCCCTCCCCCCTCCTCCCAGTGGCCCGGATGAAAATACACATAGACCATACACAAAGACATACACAAAAATACAATTCCATAAAAAATATTTTCTGGAATTTTTTTTTCTTATTTTCCGTGGGTTTTTTTTATTTATTTTTTTATTTCTTTCAGTTTGAAATTGCCATCCGCGTGGCCTGGGTGGAAATACAAAAATGGAAAACAAAGAAAAAAAAAGCATTCAGCAAATTTATTTCTGCTCTCAGTGGTACCTTTCAATTAAAACAAATATGCATATTTAATAATAAGTTTTTTTTTTTTTTTTGGGGGGGGGGGATCGGGGGAAAGTGGATGGTCGTTTTCATATTTTCCTGTTTTCTGCATTTTAACCCATTATGTACTGAGTTATGAATTCATGAAAATTTTGTCTTCTAAAGCATTTTTTGTGAATTGTTTAAACTACATTAGAAAATTTACATAATCATTTAACAAATTTTTGAAGGATTTTAGAAGGATTTAGAAGAATTAATTAAATTTGAATTTATAGGGATTTTGTGCCCCACTCAAATCTTTTATTTTAAATATTTTTCTTAGTATTTTGTAGAATTAGGAAATGTACAAATATAATGATTTTACAATATAAATATAGAAATATTTCCGAATTGAAAAATCCCCCCCCCCCCCCCAACGCCAAGAAAGCTGAAAAGATGCAAAAGTAAAAGAAATCATCCTTTTAAAAATATTTTTGTTTTGTGTAACCAATAATTCTTTGGAACAAGATAAAGTAATGTGTCTATAACTCATTTTAAACTGTATTACAACTAATCGATGCATTAAATGAATTTTATAGCAAGTTGGGGAGACCGGGGGAATGGCGCCACTCGGGGTTATGCCGCCACCCCGTCTAGTTTAAAAACTAACGGCAGTTTGAGATAGTGATTGCGCCTGCACTATAGCGGCCAACAATAGAAACAGTGCCTAGAGTGAGAATGCTTTTGTTGTACGTCGTTCGCTTGTTCTAGTGAAAAAATTAGTTTTCATCTAGTTGCTTCTTATTTTGGAGCTTCAAATGAGTAGAGGTAAACACCTTTTATTGAAACATTAGGTACTTAAGATAATTTTACCCGTAATCTACACGCATTCGCCAATATTTTGATGCAATTTGTTGAACAAGTTCAGTTCTTCTTTCGGCTTTGCTGGTGGTTTTCTACTATATTGTCCTCTAGGGATAGTGCCGCCATCATGGCAAAGGGTGACTTTTCCAATTTGAGTTAAATTGTAAGCTTAGCACATTAATAAATCTAGCTTAAGGAACATTGTAATTATTCATTATTTTGATAAATTATTGTTTTCTAAATATTTTTAGTAGGTTATGTGTTTCCTAGTATCTATTTTATGTATTTACTAGGGTCATTAAAAAGGGGCGTCGTTATCCCGATACAGTGGCGGAATTACCCCAGTATCCTGGGTAATCCCGCCACTGTACAGAGGTTGAAAGAAAAATTTTTTATGCGTGCTTACTTTACAGTTATGATTGCGGTAAAATTTATACAGATACTAAAGATGATGATTCAGCTTTAGAATTTTTACTATTAAAAAATAAACATTTTTTTGAGGTGAAAAAAATTAAATTCCCTTAAGGTGTCGCCATTCCCCCGGTCTCTCCTTATTTTAATGGTACTTATAAGTAGGGGAGGCCGGGGGAATGGCGACACCTTAAGGGAATTTAAATTTTTTTCTCCTCGAAAAAATGTTTATTTTTTAATAGTAAAAATTCTAAAGCTGAATCATGATCTTTAGTATCTGTATAAATTTAACCGTAATCATAACTGTAAAGTAAGCATACATAAAAAATATTTTTTTAAACATCTGCACAGTGGCGGGATTACCCAGGACACTGGGGTAATTCCGCCACTGTACCGGGGTAATGCCTCCACTCTTTAATGACCTAGTACATGCATCAACTGGATACTAGGAAACACACAACCTACTGAAAATAGTTAGAAAGCAATGTAATTGAGCAGAATAATGGTTATGCTTACAATTTACTTCATATTGGAAAAGTCACTCTGCTGAATCGGCTCCACTACATTAAAATGAGGCCATTTCTCACCCGATTTGCATGGCGGCGGCATTACCCCAAGAGAACAATATGCCGGAAATCCCAGAACAAAGCCGAAAGAAGAACCGAACTTGTTCAACACATGGTATCAAAATGTCGGCGAATGCATGTAGATTACGGGTCATATTATCTTTAATACCTAATGATACAATAAAAGGTGCTTATCTCTACTCATTTGAAGCTCCAAAATAATAAGCAACTAGATGAAAACTACATTTTTCGCTAGAACAAACGAACGACGTACAGCAATGTCAATCTCACTTTAGGCACAGTTTATATTGTTGGCCGCTATAGTGCGGGCACATTCACTATGTCAAACTGCCCTTAGTTTTTAAACTAGGTGGGGTGGCGGCATAACCCGGGTTGGCGGCATTCCCCCGGTCTCCCCTACCGTCAGTAGATAAGGGGTTAAAATTATCATCCAAAAGTTGTCCGGATTTAAATATGTTTAAAAAAAGTACCCACGGACAGATGAATCTTTTTTGTAGGTCCGGACAGAAAGGAACTATAATCTTAATGGCTTTCCTTCCTGTTGAATTTTATTTGATCAATTACTAAGCAATTAGGCTTGAAAAAAAGTTCGGAAATTCCCTTGACAGAAACAATTAGAAATATCATCACTTTGTTTTCGAATTTCTTTTTCAGCTTATATTTTATATTAGAGGATGTATTTTATTTGTCTGTAGATGTAGAATCATAGATATTATTTCCAAAATTTGGAATTTAGAATGGTAAAATAATTTTCGCTCTCTAAAAAGGATAATTTTTTTCCATCAAATGGCAACGCTTGTATTTGTACTGCTGCATGCAATAGAGCTTTCTCCTTTTTACATTATTTAATACCAATCAATACCTATTGTTATGAACAACTTTTATAAATATTTGTTGTGAATAATTAAACTTACTCGCTGCTTCATTCTGGCTTACTTTAGGTTACTTTTTTCTGAGAGAGTTCGTTTATCTTTAATGTATTATTTTTAGTCATAATACTTGCTCTTTGCCGAATATCTTGTTTTCTTTTAATTGTGTTATATTTATTTGGCGTAGGAACACTTCGTTTTTCCACGTCTTCAGCAATAAAATGCAATGTGATTTTCTTTTTAATTCTTAAAAATAAATGTGTAATACGACTGCGCAACATTTTGTTTCGTTTGAAGCCCATTTTTTATTTGTTATGCCTCCGTTTTCAAACAATATTTGGTTTATACGTGTTAAAGAGAAGTTGATGTGCAACTATATTACAAGGATTGATAAATCAAGTGTTAGATCTTTTCCCAATTGCTTGATAAACTGTGTGCAGATTTTTAGATGTAACCCTTTGTTATTATTATTATTATTGTATTTTATTTTTTTCTTAGTAACCTATATCTATTACTACGAAATGAAATATTATTCAATCCCAACGAAATGGACAACCTTTCAGGGATTTTATTTTGTAGTAGGTACGCTACGTTAAGAAATTGCTCTAAAATTAGGAGAATAAAGTCAGCAACGTTTCCTCATGGAAGATAATTCTATGCGTTTCCTATGACCACTGCGCACCCTAGCATATTTTAGAGGTGTACCTGTACCCAGATCTGTTCCGAAACATCGGATCGGATGAGCTCGGTTCGATTTTCTTTCATTTGATTCGAAATCGACGAGACGGACCGAGTCGAAACATACAATTTTTTCTGTTGACTTGAATACAGCCGTAATCAGTCAGCGAAGCCGGGAAGGGGGGGAGGGGGGGGGGACTCTGAAAAATTTTGGTGGGTCTAATTCTGAGGACTCACACATATTTGATAATAAAAAGAACATTGTTTTAGTCAGTAAATATTAAACATGCTATGATTAAAATTTCGTTAGAAAAATTTATAAATAAGAGAAAAAATAGTACAAGATCAATATTTTTCAAAATTTCCACTTTTCTAAGGGCCTCTTAAAAATAACTTTCATAATTTTAGAAAACCTTAAATAGTTAGTCTCTTCTCGTGGTCTGGGAGGGGCTCCAGCCTCTTTAGCTCCCCCCATGGTTGCACCAATATCTATGACACTGCAGTAGTTGAAGATTACTTGAAGATAGCCCAGTATGTCGTTACACGTTACAGACAAGCATCTTCGTTTACAGGAAGTCATATGACAGACTAACTAAATTTAGGGGAATATTCGAGACGGTGTAATGAGGAAATGATATTGCAAGGAAGAACTCAAGTCAAATATTTTGTAAGAGAGCAAAATACCTTCTTGGATCTTTTCTTTTAGCAGAAGCAAATATGCTAGAAACAAATACATACACTATGACACGACCACACATACTTTGATCTTAATTATGGTGCATTTTTCATGTTAAAAATTCATCAGTCGCCTGGATCATCTAATTTCGTTTGCAATAAAGTCTATAACTAGAGCTGTTTCAGTTAATATTAACCCGGGAGAACTCGCTGCATGAGATTTTCTCTCACAGTCGTACTTTTTTAAGACTCTTATTTAAATCATTTTTCATTTTAATTAAAATTTCAAAATGTTTTTCAATTATTTTACCTATTTTGTGAATAAAAGTACTAAGCCAACCAAAAAAAAAATTGATATTAATGAATGTAAAGTAAAAGAAAAGCAATTGGGCTTTCTCACTAGCGAGTTCTCCCGGGTTAAAGAAATCGATAATTTTAGCTACCCCTCGAATAACTCATCCATTTCCTGCAACTTTACACGAATGCCCTTTCTTAAAATCAATACAGTTATCTAAAATGTGAAGTAACAAATAATTTTTTTATTATTATTACACCATATTAGAGATAGATATATATTAAGGGGACGCTTCACTGAAACTCCCCGATCGCGATATCTCATGTTAACCTATGGGAAAATTTTGAAGTTCAATACCTAATATAATTATTAAAATAAGATTTTCACTATCAGAAAATAGGCGTCATATGACGACGATGTGTGTTTTTAAAATTCGTCTTCTTAAATTTTATGTATTTAAAACATCAATTCAAACTTTGAAATTTCCACTGGGTGAAATTTCATCATCTTTTTTAAAATGCTTAAAATTTAAGAAGACAATTTTTAAAAACGCACATCGTCGGCATCAGATATCTACTTTATGATGGTGAAAACCGTATTTTAATAATTATGTTAGATAACGAGTAATCCCGCTTCAATTTCGCGATCGGGAAGTTTCAGTCATAGGCACTTACCATTTTTACAGGTTTTAATATAATTTTAATGTGTTGATTTTCTTTTAATAGTAATAACTTAGTATTTAGAAATAATGGCTGTATTCAACCGTTTAAAGTACTTTATATTTTAATAGCTTTAATAATTGTTAATCAGCCCGATTCCTTTTAATAATTATTCCAACAGCTAGTCTCCGGCTTTTTGGATACCAGTATTTTAATATAGAAAATGTTCTTTTATTTAATTGGAACATTTAGACGATTTAAAAGAACAATATTTTCTCTAATGTAATAGTGGTGTGCAAAGAGCCGGAGACTTGGCAACTTTGTTCCAAATACCCATCCCGTCTGTATATATAGAGTAGGTAGGGATAAAGATACGCACTTTCCTTCCATTTTGATTTTTAATGCACACATTGGTCTAAACTTATGTAATGAGTAATTAAAATGTTAGATTAGAACCATAGGCAAGTGCCACCATCAATCGACATTCTGTCAAATTATAATTCAGTGAGAAATTGCAATTTTTAAAAAACATTGCTCTGCGTATCTTTGCCCCATCCCCATCGGTTGGGGTAAAAGTACGCAGTGGTGGGGCAAAGATACGCAGTGCATTTTTTTTTTGGGGGGGGGGGGTTCCCCATTTCCAATAAAACGAATGAGTTATGCAAAAGCATTAGTAAATTTCATTAGTATTTATAGTTAAACTGAAAATTGCAAGTTAAACCATGAAAAAAGAAAGAAAGAAACAGCGGTATGTGAGATCGCAAACAGCAGATAACCTCTAAATACTGTGACAAAAATTGTTGCATAAATACTGTGATCGGTCTCAGAGACCCCTTGATCGTAGAATGAATAAAAGGGTTGACTGACTCATAAAATACTGTTTTTGCGCTAAACTTTATGTTAGGCCTATCATAATAAAAATTCTCCTCATTTAGAAGTCTTTAGCGATACTACTAAGTTTCCAAACGAATCAAAATTAAACTAACATCAATAGTTAAATTTAAAATTACAAGTTAAGCTATGAAAACTGAATATAGCAGCGGTCTGTGAGATCGGTAACAAGAGTTAAGGGTTAAGAGTTAAAATGAAATCGTTTTATGAAACAAGAACATTGATTTTTAAAAGTAAGTAGGTAGATAGATAACTACGTTCTATATTTCAAAAAACTTAACTAGAAAAAGGAAAAGGTAGTTAACTAGCTTATATTATTTAAGTAGCTATTATACAGGGTAAGTCAAAATGAATATAGCGATTACAAACGGCTATAACTATTTAACGGAAAAGAATTTATCGATAAGATTAACACAGAATGTAGAAGGAACTTCAAAATTTTGTATACATACGTCATAGATGTTCTATGTGACTTCCCTTGGTCACATTGACAGCATCTAGGCGGTAGTCCATTTCACGCCATACATTCTGAAGCATTTGTATTTGTTCAGGTCACCGACGCAAGCGCATTACAAATGTGTACTTTGAGTTTGTCAATTATTTTGGACATGGGAGGCACCCTGTCTTTCACATAACCCCACAGAAAAAAAATCGGCCATTTTTACCGTCATAATCGGCCATTTTTACTAATGAGACGGCCGCAATGATGAACAGGTTTCATATCGTTGCAAAGTTTCAAATCGCGCATGCGTAGGCTCCCGCTTCACTGCACTTGGTTTACGTAAAGAAATTTTGAAGTTCCGTCTACATTTTGTGTTAATCTTATTGATAAATTCTTTTCCATTAAAGAGTTATTGCCGTTTGTAACCGCTATATTTATTTTGACTTACCCTGTATTTTATACTATACTAACTTATAAAAAATACAACTTTCCACAACATAAATGTGGAAAGCTTTGCGTCTAATTAGCTAAAACTATAGGGCATAGCCAGGCATCTTAAACTTGAGCGTATCTTGCCCCGAGACGGATGCGTACTTTTACCCCATTCTGCAGTATTTTACTTAACCGGCTACCTACAAGTTTAAACAAATGCGATCCAGGTAAACTGTACGGCATTTAGAAGTTAGAGAGCTTCCGTTCTCCACTGAATTTTTGGATTTGTAAAAATTCGAAGTATTGTCAGCTAAACAATAAAGTGAAATTTTAAGAATATTAGATCAAAATTCGAAAATTTAAACTTACCTCATTTCCTTGGCACGGAGTGCTACATTTTTCACAAGGTTTGAACACACAACTACTACACTTGAGACCAAACTACCACCTAGCTGATTGTAGAAATGTTTCTTCATATTAAATCAGCCAGTGCGTATCTTTGCCCCGTGCGTATCTTTACCCCTACCTATTCTATATGGTAAAACTTCCAGAGACGAAATCGCAAGTGGCTGGAGGAAAATTCTGTTTCAGATTTCCGTACTCGCAGACGCCTTTAGTTATAATGAATGAATTATCTCTTTCTGATCAATACCACAAAAAAAAATTAAGGAAGGATTTTGTTATAAAAATATTACGTTTAGATGGTACTGCATTAGTATGATTACTCGTTTGAATGGTTGGTGAGACCGGGGGAATGGAGACACTCGGGGTTATTGCCGCTACCCCGTCTACTTTAAAAACTAACGGCAGTTTGAGATAGTGATTGCGCCTGCACTATAGCGGCCAACAATAGAAACAGTGCCTAGAGTGAGAATGCTTTTGTTGTACGTCGTTCGCTTGTTCTAGTGAAAAAATTAGTTTTCATCTAGTTGCTTCTTATTTTGGAGCTTCAAATTAGTAGAGGTAAACACTTTTTATTGAAACATTAGGTACTTAAGATAATATTACCCGTAATCTACACGCATTCGCCAACATTTTGATGCAATTTGTTGAACAAGTTCAGTTCTTCTTTCGGCTTTGCTGGGGGTTTTCCACTATATTGTCCTCTAGGGGTAGTGCCGCCATCATGGCAAAGGGTGACTTTTCCAATTTCAGTTAAACTGTAAGCTTAGCACATTAATAAATCTAGCTTAAGGAACATTGTAATTATTCATTATTTTGATAAATTATTGTTTTCTAAACATTTTTAGTAGGTTATGTGTTTCCTGGTATGTATTTTATGTATTTACTAGGGTCATTAAAAAGTGGCGTCATTATCCCGATACAGTGGCGGAATTACCCCAGTATCCTGGGTAATCCCGCCACTGTACAGAGGTTGAAAGAAATTTTTTTTTTATGTGTGCTTACTTTACAGTTATGATTACGGTAAAATTTATACAGATACTAAAGATAATGATTCAGCTTTAGAATTTTTACTATTAAAAAATAAACATTTTTTGAGGTGAAAAAAATTAAATTCCCTTAAGGTGTCGCCATTCCCCCGGTCCCCCTACTCGTTTGATACGGTAAAGACTTCAATCGTTTTCTTTCTTTTTTTTTTTTTTTTTTTTAATGGAGGTCAAAGTTTTATATTGTCAGTTAAAATCATTTTGTTTATATTATTTAGCGTAAAACTGAAACAATTTCAACTCAGTACTCGTTTTAAGAGCTATTTGAAGAAATTCCTAAAGGGAACTAGCCACTGTACAGGACCGTGGAATAAAGAATGGGCTACGGGCATGGACTTGTAAAGGTCCCCATTCTCTTATAATTCTAATAAAAAATCAGAAATTTTTTATTTTTTATTTTATTTTTTGTAAGTTGGCTTTTCCGCGACAGTTTCAGTTTTAATGTCCCGATGTGCCAACACTTTTGTTAAATGTCCCGGCTTTTAATGAAGCTTCTAAATTATCATGTTTCCAGAAATTCGACTTAAAAAGTGAATTGACTTGAATTCTTTTAAATGAATCGCATGATGTATATATATATATATATATATATATATATATATCTTCTCTATTAAAAAATTGTTAGAAAATTCAATTGTCTTTAAAATAGTAAAAAAACAGAAAGGAAAAAAAATTGGCAGAAAAGGTACGAATAAATGAGCTTGTAAAATTTAAGCTTAAGCTTTATTTTTATATCTAAAGATCGAAAAATTAGAAATTTTAAAATATTTTTGGAAATCAACAATGTAAATTTATAAAAAAATAGTTGAAGGTATAAATATTTTAATGCAAGATGTGGAAGTAGGGAGGGATTTTATATTTGAAATCCGTCCTAGTTTTTGTTCCCTGATATCAGTATCGGAGGTGTCATTTAGGGAAGGCAGGAAGGGGCATTTGCCCCCTCTGAGTTTCAGACCACTTTTTTATTAAATTTTTTAAAAAAAGTTGATTAAAAACGTGAAAAAGAAATTACTAATTTAATGAAAATTTATTTTTTTTTTTTCCTCGATTACAAATCATTTTTCAACATACTACCAGAAATGTGATTCGACTTAAACACGGAAATTCAATTTTTTTCAAAATTTTGCTTAAAAAGTGGGGGGTTGACTTATACACGAGTATATACACTATATCTTTTTGTTGCCATTTTCCCATAACAGCTGAAAAAAATGTAATTAAAATACGTGCTATTTTGAAAAAAATATAAATGAATGATTTCTGATAAAATATGGAGCTGTTATAAACTATAATTAATTTTAAGCATCTATATTATTATGACAAACAAATGAAGGCAATGAGTCATTAGATAGCCGATTTTTTTAGTAGAGTTTCTTGAATGACGGCATCATTTTTTTTTTATTATTTGTGTATTATTCAGCGATAGTGACGTCCTCTGCATACTTTACTGTAGATGCTGTTTAAAACTAGATCGTAAATGAGGAATTCTTCCTCCGGATGCGAATGACGTCATTTTATATAAAATAAAGCGTGTGTTTTAAGTCTTAAAACTGAAATATGTTTTGTACTATCAATCTTTATATACATATATATATATTTTTTCTTTTATCGGAGGCGACACTAAATTCTGAAAAAGCAGAATTCCTGTTTTCTAGTTATTTATTTTTTTATTTATTTTTACCAGTATATAATTGCAGCCAGGTAAATCACAACAGTAAAAATATTCCTTTGCACATATGTATGAAAAATGAATGCAAAAAAAGGAGTACATTTCAAGTTCATAGACGAAAATCTGAAATCACTATGTCCAAAGAAAAAGTTTTGCCCCCTCCAAGAAAAGTCTGAAATGAAGCTCCTGCCTGTTATCTGGGCGCCAAGCCCCATTTAAATCTCTATTATAGCTGTGGGTTTACAACCTCATCCAACTTCCCCTTTCTCTCATCCGGTCTTTTTCTGTGTGGATGACCAATTGGACTTCCTCTGAACTTTCGTGGAAAAGATCCTATTCTTCTTATCTAGAATGTAAATCTAACACTCAAAAATTCCGTACCTTTAAGTAGTTTTTCCTAGAAAGTGATACGAGTCAGATCTCTCATTTCTTAAATAGTCAGCCAAGCTGCAAGCATACCTTACCATTACCATTAAAAATGATATTTGCTATCCAAATTATAATTAAAGAATAAATTTGATTACAGTTTCATCTCTTGCGAACTTGTGATAGTAAGAAGATTTCTTCTTCCTGCTCAGGAACAATCTGAAAATAAAATGTATTTAATAATTTATTATTTATATTGACATAATTTTATTTCTGTAAGACAGTTAGCATTTTGAATTTTAAACTTCTAATTTACTCTCCCGTATATCTATTGAAACTTTTAAAATAAAGGCAGTGAGTTGTCCCCCCCCCCTTTTTTTTTTTAGTATGAACCTAATTTGGTTGAATTTATATAAAATATAGCATTTTATCTCCCACATCGATGTCACTAGGCGCAAAGAAAATTTTTCATCTATAGGGTTTAAGGGGTCTCAGGACTCTTAAAGCTTTAAAATTTTCGAAATTTTAATTTTTTTAGATGTTAAACTCCTCTCTTTTCTGAACATTTTGATATAATTGTTTCCTTGAAATTTCTATTAGAACTGAAGTTATGACTTTTACATTTATACACGTTCAATAGCTGAAGCGTCGTTTCGGAAACTTTGAAGCCATTTTTCTCCAAATGACGTTTTTGGGCATAACGCGCACGATATCTCATAAACTTATGAATATTTTTTCATGAAATTTTCAAAATATATGTTTCATGTTAGTCTGTATAAACTGAACCTAAAATTTCCTTTTTATTGTTCAAAACAATGTTTTTTTAGGTAATTATACTGTTGAAATTTTCTTAATTTTACACTAGCTAAATACAACTTTGTATTAAAAATATAAAAAAGCTTTAAATACAAATTTATGTAGGTTCAGTGTAATTATTATAATCTGAAGTATAAGTAGATACCAAAATTTTCATTCTAGTTGCAACACTTATTTTGTAATCGTGCGCGTAAGCTGTTATGCCGATTTTTTTGCTCGAAAAAGGTCCAACAGTTTGTATCCCCCTGTAAATGCTAATTCTGCATCTTATAATTTTTTAAATACATGAAATGAAAGAACATACTTATATATTTTATTCCAATTAAAATTGTGTCTTAAAATCAAATACATTTTAAGATATTAAATGTTGAAAATGGTCTTTTTTTTTTCTTTTTTTTCCAGTTTTAAGAGTCCTGAGACCCCTTAAGGGAAAGTAGAATAAAACCGTATAATGGGATGAAAACCGGAAACCTCAGTTTGACTCAATTCGAGCGGTCCTGGAGCTCTTAAATCAGTGTTGAATTCAGGGGGTGGCCCGGCCAGAAGATTTGAGATTTTGCGTTTTCAATGGTCCAAAAGTCCAATTTCCTTCCCGCAACTCTATAATGTCAACCCCGGAGCCACAGAAATCCCCTTACGGAGAAAAGTGTCTGAATTCAACACTGTATTAAATGTTGAAATAATACTTAACTTTAGGGGAAAGAAGGAAAAGCTATTGCAGTACCTCCACACTGTCATTTGTGCAGTTTATGTCTTATGAGAGTTTATTTTATCATTTTTAATTTTATTGTTTACTTGTTTTCAAAATTCTTAAATATGAACACATTTAAAGTTATTGAAACTTTTTATATTATTGTGTGTAGCGTATTTAATAAGGATTTATTTTTTCACATTCTCTTGTGGTAAAATCGGATATACTATGTGAAATAAAAAGAAGAAAACAATAATTAAAGAGCCCAAAAACGATGTTTGAAGAAGAAACAGTCGAAACTACATGGACAAGAGTGATTTTGATTTTTCTAAAGCTCATAAAGAGGCGCCTGCTATTTCTTAATGAATTTTAATTAATATAATTATCCTTTTGCCTTTAAATATTAAATCATTAGATTTATAATGGAAATATTATTAGTTTAGTTCCTTAGTTAAAGTTGTAATGGGAAATGTATTATTCCTTTTCAAAAAGTCTAAACTTTGACATTTCCTGTAAGATCAACATGTCCATGCGGTTTTACTCCACGGGTGTGGTAAAACTGGATGATTTGACTTTTATAATTAATCATTTATTAATAAAAATGTGATGAACTAATCATATATTTAAAATTATATTATGGTAAAAGGCTAAGTGAAGGGTATTACAAAGTTACATTAAATTCTGTCGCAAATTCTGGCTTCAAGATGCAACTAATATTAAGGTATGCTGTTTTCCCCACTTTCCCCTACCTAATAGAAAGTGTAAAACCTTCGACTAACATGTGGAAGTGGTAGCGTGGAACTTCAGTCAAGCGGAGGCCCAAGTAATAATTAAATCAAACAATTTATTTAAATGCATAAGATAAATGAATATTTCTTGATTAAATACTTGTAATTACAACTACATTTTATTTTTGGGTACTTTCAGCTGATGACAATGTTCATTAAAGACTTAATGTTCAGTGTATAAGATTAACCTTCAAAGTTCTATTAGCTTCGTTCTCGATACAAATCCAAAATCTTGTCACGATAGTCTGGTAAGAAACAGCTGCCTCTGTTTTCTGGCGTATACCAGTCCGTTGTCAACTACACAATATCTCACGGTTTCCACTGGAGAAATCTTACCCAGCCCGAAACGGCAGGTTCCTCTATCCCTTAGGATCTATCCGAAAACTCAACTCCCAACTCAGAGAGCAGCTCTCTCCTTGGGATTCAAAAACGCATCTCCCCCTTTTCTCTGTTCGTTCAAATTCACCTTCCTAAAACAAAGGCTATCTGTCGGCCCACTCAGAGCCTAGGTTGAATGATATCACTAACAAACTTCGATATCATTGGCCAAGAGAGACCCTCTCTGCTAGCGTGAGAAAATTTCGCATCTAGTTTCATTTTTAAATTGTCCTGGGAAAATATCGGCAAAGTTGCTACTTAAAAGGAATTCCATAACTCCTATTTTTTTCATGCCGTTCTACTTTTCCGTCAACCTTTAAGATTGGTTTAGATGGATTGATTCTTTTTATCATTTCCGGCAGAACCTTGAGACTTAGAAATATTTTGAGCTGTTATGCTTATACATTGCTTTTCCTATCTAGAGTTCTCATTTGAAAATATGTGGGACCTTTTTTGTGAATCCCATTGGATTCTTCACAATACCCCCCGCCTTTAAATGATATTTCGGCTGCAAGACGTAATATCTGCAAAGAAAAGGTTAGCTCATATATTAGAGTGGCCCTCCTTTATATATCTCACTCACTTTTTTCACAAAAAACTTTTCATACAATTTACATTTAACTTACTAATGCTGAGTACCTTTGATTATGAAATTTCACTTTTAAAAGACAAAACACATTTAAAATTTTACACTATGACATTTACACAAAATAAGATAAATTTAATATGTACACCTAGTTAAATCGAATTCGACTCACTTATGTACACTTAGTTAAATCGATTTCGACTCACTTGATCCGGCGCTAAATTTCTAACTGCTAGAGCCTGTCATGTGAAGGCCTATTTCTATATTTAGGATAGTGTCTCGGACGTGAATCTTCGCTTGTCAACCTATTTATTTTCTCCGCGTTTTTTTCTTGTGGTTTTTGTCTATTTACACGATAATTTTGCAACTTTTCGTGTCTACCTGTGGCGCTCGCCACACAATAAGCCGGGGACATTTTAGAGTCGCCCGTCCTCCAACTAATCTGTCTCATAACACTTTCGCGCTCTTTATTCCCGTCCAAATCCTTTACTAGATTTTCTGACCTGAGATACTTTTTGTTCTCGTTATTTCTAAACCAAAATTCTCTTTTGTTCCTTCTCAGTGTTATTTTCACCGACGTATCCCTTTGATTATCCGATCTATCTATACTTTGACACGCCCTATTTGCTTGTGTTAAATCCTCACACTCATGATGCGATTTTTCTAACCCCTTTTTCAGTTTGACTTCTCGTATGGGGCAACCCATCTCATGATCCCCTTTGACATCTTTCTTTTTTCTTTTATTCGATCCTAAAACCTGATCTTCCTTTTTCGTGGGTGATACAGTATTATCCTTCCTTCCCTCCCAATTCTCATATCTCGTTTTTGACCGGGTACCTCCCATTTCCTTCCTTTCTCCCAAGTTCACGCTCGTCAATTTTGAGTAGTCCTCTCTTATCTTATTCTCTTCCCTTCGGGATGGATTCCCGTTTTCGTTTTTCGCTTTCGCTATGTTATGGATGACCACTGCATCTGAAATCTGCATTTTTTTCCTTTTAATATCATCAATTAATTTTTGAGTTTTGTTACCCAAAATATAGTAAGACAAATTCGTCTTTCTGTCCGTCACGATAGCTTTTGTTTTTAGTCTCCCGAGTCCTTCAATTTTTAAAACAACTTCGGCGGTCGGTAAGCGACGAGTATTGTTCATTAACGGCTGTCTAACTCGAATGGTGCCACCGTCTAATTGATTGCGTTTAATAAATCTCCTCGAAATTACATCATATTGACTTCCACTGTCTCTTAATGTTGTGCATTCCCTTCCGTTGATTAGCGCGCGGCTTAGATAAGGCTTAAAACTTTCTTCAAAATTTGTACTTCCGCTAATATGATGAACGCTGGTAATTTGCTCTCCATTTCTTTTGTTTTCGGGACAATTAACCTTCAAATGGTTTGGGCTCGAGCAAATGAAACACCTAATAGCCCTTTTTCGCTCAAAGATTTTTTCCCTTTCTTTCTCTATATTTCGATCTCTCCAGTTAGTTCTGGTTTCGGAATGCCCCCCTCTCGTTTCGTCTTCATTTTCCATTTTCTCATCCCGCGAATTTTCTTCGAATTTTAGCTTTTTGTTCCACGATTTTTTTGACGCCCCTTTTATAGTTTCGTATTCATCCAGATCCTTAGCTAGTGTTCCTGGATCTTTATATTTGGCCCACGAATCTATAAAGTGCTCCCTTAATTCTGCTGGAGCACGCCTCTTAATCTGTTCGGTGATTAGCAAATCTTTTAACTCTTTAAAATTAGTAACCTCAAGATCATTTAACCACCCTTCTAGAAAGCTATTTAGTTCAAAAATGAGGTCTTTCCACGGGCTATTCTGGTCTCGCAAATGCTTATCTAATTTTTGTCTATAAGCCTCGCCACTCAATCTAAAACGAGCTAACAGGATTGACTTCACATGCTGAAAGTTGTCAACTCGGTCTGTCGGTTCGCGCAAGATCAATTCAGCTATCTGTACGGGCAACAAAGCTAATAAATGCGTGACCAGATCCTCATTTTCTATCCCAGACCTTAATGCCTGTCGTTCAAACAAGTTTAAAAATAGAGTTATGTCCGAACGCTCTGGATCAAAACGATGCATTATAGTTTTTAGCGCTAATTTAGGTCTTTCCGATCCGTTACTGGAAATCGAGTTACGCCTCCCTGTATTTTGCGTTAATTTTAATTGCTCTAATTGAAAATTTCTCTCTTTTTCTTTCTCTTCTTTTTCTTTTTTCTCTCTTTCTAAAAGAAGTAGATCTTCCCTATCTTTCACTATATATCCCACTTGCGTTAATGCAAAGTCGGCATCATAATCGTCCGCGCTCTCTATCTTTTGGATAATCGTCGCGATTATGTCACTTTCTTCTATCTGAACTCCTAATACCTCTGCTAAATTTTGCAGATCAGCCTTTCGGCAATATTTCAATGCCGTTATTTTCGCCATTATCTATCGATTTTATATTCCTACCGATACTACCAAGATAACCTAACGATTTCCCTCTTCATATATTTATTTTTATATTTTTTTTTTCAACTACCTCAGAGGATGTGAATTTGACACTTCACCGAGAATATTCTAACCTTATCTACCGTTATAAAATGTTTTCAAACGTATTCACAATATACATAAATAAATTAGCAATACTATAATAAATTTCAGACATTCTACGTTTTAGTGTTAGTTTCGAAAAAGAAGTATAATTTTCCCACTTTTTACATTCCTTACACACACAAAATATAGAACATAAAAAAAAATATTTCCAAATGCTATAGGTAAACAATTTTCCCTATTTTACTCAGAATTGAACACTCCTTGCAACCTTTTCATATGCTTTTTCTATTTTGAATATAAGTATATATTTAGGAAAATCAATCATTAAATAATCCAAATTGATTCTAAAATATTTTTCAAGCAAACTTTCCTCACAATGGTACTTTTCTTACATGACATCTAATTTCTTTTTTTTTTTTTTTTCTTTAAGAATCTAGTTTGATTCTAGTTTTCTGTATTCTTAATTTTTAAAAAAATTCAAAATTTAAAACCAATGACAAAAGGGTATCAGCTCCCTTGTACTATAATTAATTAATAAGTTAATAATTTTCTTATTTTAACTAACCAATTTTTCAATTTTAAAATTTTCATTTACCTCAAAACAAAAGTTTTCCTTTAAAATATTAATTTCTTATCAACATTTCAATTAATTAATAAATTAAGAGCCACTCAAAATAATGAGCTTACCTTTTGTTTTGCTGGGGCATTTTCTCTCGGGAACTGTACTGCACGGCACTGCACTGCACTGTAGTCTCCTTTCACTGCACACAGTCTTGCATCTGGATGTCGTCTAAAGCACCTTTTTGGGGAACTGTCCGGCACGATACTGGTGTCACTTTTCTCTACGCACAGTCTTGCGTCTGGGGCACTTTCTTAGGGGAACTGTCCGGCACTATACTGGTGTCGTTTTCCTATGCACACGGTCTTGCATCTGGAGCTCTTTCTTAGAGGAACTGTCCGGCACGATGCTGGTGTCGCTTTTTTCTACACACGGTCTTGCGTCTGGAGCACTTTCTTAGGGGAACTGTCCGGCACGATACTGGTGTCGCTTCTATGCACACGGTCTTGCCTCTGGAGCTCTTTCTCTTAAGCTAGTCTTTTAATGTTCAGAGTCCTTGCTGTGCATACCACCTTCTGCCACCAAGTTGTTAAACCTTCGACTAACATGTGGAAGTGGTAGCGTGGAACTTCAGTCAAGCGGAGGCCCAAGTAATAATTAAATCAAACAATTTATTTAAATGCATAAGATAAATGAATATTTCTTGATTAAATACTTGTAATTACAACTACATTTTATTTTTGGGTACTTTCAGCTGATGACAATGTTCATTAAAGACTTAATGTTCAGTGTATAAGATTAACCTTCAAAGTTCTATTAGCTTCGTTCTCGATACAAATCCAAAATCTTGTCACGATAGTCTGGTAAGAAACAGCTGCCTCTGTTTTCTGGCGTATACCAGTCCGTTGTCAACTACACAATATCTCACGGTTTCCACTGGAGAAATCTTACCCAGCCCGAAACGGCAGGTTCCTCTATCCCTTAGGATCTATCCGAAAACTCAACTCCCAACTCAGAGAGCAGCTCTCTCCTTGGGATTCAAAAACGCATCTCCCCCTTTTCTCTGTTCGTTCAAATTCACCTTCCTAAAACAAAGGCTATCTGTCGGCCCACTCAGAGCCTAGGTTGAATGATATCACTAACAAACTTCGATATCATTGGCCAAGAGAGACCCTCTCTGCTAGCGTGAGAAAATTTCGCATCTAGTTTCATTTTTAAATTGTCCTGGGAAAATATCGGCAAAGTTGCTACTTAAAAGGAATTCCATAACTCCTATTTTTTTCATGCCGTTCTACTTTTCCGTCAACCTTTAAGATTGGTTTAGATGGATTGATTCTTTTTATCATTTCCGGCAGAACCTTGAGACTTAGAAATATTTTGAGCTGTTATGCTTATACATTGCTTTTCCTATCTAGAGTTCTCATTTGAAAATATGTGGGACCTTTTTTGTGAATCCCATTGGATTCTTCACAATACCCCCCGCCTTTAAATGATATTTCGGCTGCAAGACGTAATATCTGCAAAGAAAAGGTTAGCTCATATATTAGAGTGGCCCTCCTTTATATATCTCACTCACTTTTTTCACAAAAAACTTTTCATACAATTTACATTTAACTTACTAATGCTGAGTACCTTTGATTATGAAATTTCACTTTTAAAAGACAAAACACATTTAAAATTTTACACTATGACATTTACACAAAATAAGATAAATTTAATATGTACACCTAGTTAAATCGAATTCGACTCACTTATGTACACTTAGTTAAATCGATTTCGACTCACTTGATCCGGCGCTAAATTTCTAACTGCTAGAGCCTGTCATGTGAAGGCCTATTTCTATATTTAGGATAGTGTCTCGGACGTGAATCTTCGCTTGTCAACCTATTTATTTTCTCCGCGTTTTTTTCTTGTGGTTTTTGTCTATTTACACGATAATTTTGCAACTTTTCGTGTCTACCTGTGGCGCTCGCCACACAATAAGCCGGGGACATTTTAGAGTCGCCCGTCCTCCAACTAATCTGTCTCATAACACTTTCGCGCTCTTTATTCCCGTCCAAATCCTTTACTAGATTTTCTGACCTGAGATACTTTTTGTTCTCGTTATTTCTAAACCAAAATTCTCTTTTGTTCCTTCTCAGTGTTATTTTCACCGACGTATCCCTTTGATTATCCGATCTATCTATACTTTGACACGCCCTATTTGCTTGTGTTAAATCCTCACACTCATGATGCGATTTTTCTAACCCCTTTTTCAGTTTGACTTCTCGTATGGGGCAACCCATCTCATGATCCCCTTTGACATCTTTCTTTTTTCTTTTATTCGATCCTAAAACCTGATCTTCCTTTTTCGTGGGTGATACAGTATTATCCTTCCTTCCCTCCCAATTCTCATATCTCGTTTTTGACCGGGTACCTCCCATTTCCTTCCTTTCTCCCAAGTTCACGCTCGTCAATTTTGAGTAGTCCTCTCTTATCTTATTCTCTTCCCTTCGGGATGGATTCCCGTTTTCGTTTTTCGCTTTCGCTATGTTATGGATGACCACTGCATCTGAAATCTGCATTTTTTTCCTTTTAATATCATCAATTAATTTTTGAGTTTTGTTACCCAAAATATAGTAAGACAAATTCGTCTTTCTGTCCGTCACGATAGCTTTTGTTTTTAGTCTCCCGAGTCCTTCAATTTTTAAAACAACTTCGGCGGTCGGTAAGCGACGAGTATTGTTCATTAACGGCTGTCTAACTCGAATGGTGCCACCGTCTGATTGATTGCGTTTAATAAATCTCCTCGAAATTACATCATATTGACTTCCACTGTCTCTTAATGTTGTGCATTCCCTTCCGTTGATTAGCGCGCGGCTTAGATAAGGCTTAAAACTTTCTTCAAAATTTGTACTTCCGCTAATATGATGAACGCTGGTAATTTGCTCTCCATTTCTTTTGTTTTCGGGACAATTAACCTTCAAATGGTTTGGGCTCGAGCAAATGAAACACCTAATAGCCCTTTTTCGCTCAAAGATTTTTTCCCTTTCTTTCTCTATATTTCGATCTCTCCAGTTAGTTCTGGTTTCGGAATGCCCCCCTCTCGTTTCGTCTTCATTTTCCATTTTCTCATCCCGCGAATTTTCTTCGAATTTTAGCTTTTTGTTCCACGATTTTTTTGACGCCCCTTTTATAGTTTCGTATTCATCCAGATCCTTAGCTAGTGTTCCTGGATCTTTATATTTGGCCCACGAATCTATAAAGTGCTCCCTTAATTCTGCTGGAGCACGCCTCTTAATCTGTTCGGTGATTAGCAAATCTTTTAACTCTTTAAAATTAGTAACCTCAAGATCATTTAACCACCCTTCTAGAAAGCTATTTAGTTCAAAAATGAGGTCTTTCCACGGGCTATTCTGGTCTCGCAAATGCTTATCTAATTTTTGTCCATAAGCCTCGCCACTCAATCTAAAACGAGCTAACAGGATTGACTTCACATGCTGAAAGTTGTCAACTCGGTCTGTCGGTTCGCGCAAGATCAATTCAGCTATCTGTACGGGCAACAAAGCTAATAAATGCGTGACCAGATCCTCATTTTCTATCCCAGACCTTAATGCCTGTCGTTCAAACAAGTTTAAAAATAGAGTTATGTCCGAACGCTCTGGATCAAAACGATGCATTATAGTTTTTAGCGCTAATTTAGGTCTTTCCGATCCGTTACTGGAAATCGAGTTACGCCTCCCTGTATTTTGCGTTAATTTTAATTGCTCTAATTGAAAATTTCTCTCTTTTTCTTTCTCTTCTTTTTCTTTTTTCTCTCTTTCTAAAAGAAGTAGATCTTCCCTATCTTTCACTATATATCCCACTTGCGTTAATGCAAAGTCGGCATCATAATCGTCCGCGCTCTCTATCTTTTGGATAATCGTCGCGATTATGTCACTTTCTTCTATCTGAACTCCTAATACCTCTGCTAAATTTTGCAGATCAGCCTTTCGGCAATATTTCAATGCCGTTATTTTCGCCATTATCTATCGATTTTATATTCCTACCGATACTACCAAGATAACCTAACGATTTCCCTCTTCATATATTTATTTTTATATTTTTTTTTTTCAACTACCTCAGAGGATGTGAATTTGACACTTCACCGAGAATATTCTAACCTTATCTACCGTTATAAAATGTTTTCAAACGTATTCACAATATACATAAATAAATTAGCAATACTATAATAAATTTCAGACATTCTACGTTTTAGTGTTAGTTTCGAAAAAGAAGTATAATTTTCCCACTTTTTACATTCCTTACACACACAAAATATAGAACATAAAAAAAAATATTTCCAAATGCTATAGGTAAACAATTTTCCCTATTTTACTCAGAATTGAACACTCCTTGCAACCTTTTCATATGCTTTTTCTATTTTGAATATAAGTATATATTTAGGAAAATCAATCATTAAATAATCCAAATTGATTCTAAAATATTTTTCAAGCAAACTTTCCTCACAATGGTACTTTTCTTACATGACATCTAATTTCTTTTTTTTTTTTTTTTTCTTTAAGAATCTAGTTTGATTCTAGTTTTCTGTATTCTTAATTTTTAAAAAAATTCAAAATTTAAAACCAATGACAAAAGGGTATCAGCTCCCTTGTACTATAATTAATTAATAAGTTAATAATTTTCTTATTTTAACTAACCAATTTTTCAATTTTAAAATTTTCATTTACCTCAAAACAAAAGTTTTCCTTTAAAATATTAATTTCTTATCAACATTTCAATTAATTAATAAATTAAGAGCCACTCAAAATAATGAGCTTACCTTTTGTTTTGCTGGGGCATTTTCTCTCGGGAACTGTACTGCACGGCACTGCACTGCACTGTAGTCTCCTTTCACTGCACACAGTCTTGCATCTGGATGTCGTCTAAAGCACCTTTTTGGGGAACTGTCCGGCACGATACTGGTGTCACTTTTCTCTACGCACAGTCTTGCGTCTGGGGCACTTTCTTAGGGGAACTGTCCGGCACTATACTGGTGTCGTTTTCCTATGCACACGGTCTTGCATCTGGAGCTCTTTCTTAGAGGAACTGTCCGGCACGATGCTGGTGTCGCTTTTTTCTACACACGGTCTTGCGTCTGGAGCACTTTCTTAGGGGAACTGTCCGGCACGATACTGGTGTCGCTTCTATGCACACGGTCTTGCCTCTGGAGCTCTTTCTCTTAAGCTAGTCTTTTAATGTTCAGAGTCCTTGCTGTGCATACCACCTTCTGCCACCAAGTTGTTAAACCTTCGACTAACATGTGGAAGTGGTAGCGTGGAACTTCAGTCAAGCGGAGGCCCAAGTAATAATTAAATCAAACAATTTATTTAAATGCATAAGATAAATGAATATTTCTTGATTAAATACTTGTAATTACAACTACATTTTATTTTTGGGTACTTTCAGCTGATGACAATGTTCATTAAAGACTTAATGTTCAGTGTATAAGATTAACCTTCAAAGTTCTATTAGCTTCGTTCTCGATACAAATCCAAAATCTTGTCACGATAGTCTGGTAAGAAACAGCTGCCTCTGTTTTCTGGCGTATACCAGTCCGTTGTCAACTACACAATATCTCACGGTTTCCACTGGAGAAATCTTACCCAGCCCGAAACGGCAGGTTCCTCTATCCCTTAGGATCTATCCGAAAACTCAACTCCCAACTCAGAGAGCAGCTCTCTCCTTGGGATTCAAAAACGCATCTCCCCCTTTTCTCTGTTCGTTCAAATTCACCTTCCTAAAACAAAGGCTATCTGTCGGCCCACTCAGAGCCTAGGTTGAATGATATCACTAACAAACTTCGATATCATTGGCCAAGAGAGACCCTCTCTGCTAGCGTGAGAAAATTTCGCATCTAGTTTCATTTTTAAATTGTCCTGGGAAAATATCGGCAAAGTTGCTACTTAAAAGGAATTCCATAACTCCTATTTTTTTCATGCCGTTCTACTTTTCCGTCAACCTTTAAGATTGGTTTAGATGGATTGATTCTTTTTATCATTTCCGGCAGAACCTTGAGACTTAGAAATATTTTGAGCTGTTATGCTTATACATTGCTTTTCCTATCTAGAGTTCTCATTTGAAAATATGTGGGACCTTTTTTGTGAATCCCATTGGATTCTTCACAAAAGTTTTAAAAATGCATTTTCTTTAACAGTGAGAAATTTTGGTGGCATTAATTTTACTTTTTATAACGAATATAATGTGCTCCTAAGTTACGTGCCCCTCACCCTCTCAAATATTCATAAATATTTGATGATGAATTTCGCTTTTGGCAGAAGCTGAAAGCGATATTACTTCTGGGAGTCGATTTCCATCTTAGATATGCCCGGGTTGGTTTATCTTACAAAAACCGCCTCTTTCAATCGTGACATACACTGTAAAAGTAAGACTTATGCCAATAAAATTTCCCAGAGTTATAAAGGAGTGTCTTTGTGGAAATTCAGAGAATCGGAGATAGATTAGAGTATAAAGAAACTTATTTCTTGCCGTTGGCGATTCCAGTGCGATCAGGGCCTGTGCAAGGGTACCTATCGCGTCGTATCAATACATACTTACATATTTACATGCATACCCAAGCAAAACATAGTGAAACATAAACACAATTTTTTGATTATTTTTATTTATAAATAGCATTTAAATTTCATTAACAAAAAACCCCCATAATTTTCATTAAATTGGATTTTAAACATGAGTGTCACAAGTCTACAAAATAACACTTTTTAATTATTTTTCTACACAGTTCAGAATGTTTTTAATGTTTTACAGTACGCTGATTTCAGAAAACTTGGCGTGTTTATTGCGTAAACGTGTGTATTCTTTTTTGACGCTCAATGTATTTTACAAAATAATACATAAGAATGTCGAAATTATACATGAGAAACACATTCTTCACTTTTAAGAGGGAAAAAAAAATCACTGCAGACGTATGTAATTCATCAACGTACTTAATTACTTAATAATACATTTATTAATGCATTATTTTTAATACAGTACTGTTAAGAAAACGGGAAAATCGATCAGTAAGTAAGCGAATATGGAACTTTCGGTTTCTTTCGCATTTGGCTTAACAAACGAACACAGTTTCGTCAGATAGACAAGCGTGCTAGCGTTCTAGCTCGCCTAGGCGTCAGAGCCATCGGGTCGGGAAACCCAATTTTACCAGTACCCAGTCCTAACCGCGGATCCGGTTGACGCTGACTTCTTTCGTTACGGGTCGAGATGACGTCTTTTTTTTTTGTTGTTTTGTTTCTGGTCGGGTTGACTTTAAATGTTTCTGTTTCGGGTGAATTCACATATCAGGTTCAGTTTAGATACTTACAGGTCGGGTTCGGTTTAATGTGATTTTTCAAAAAAAAAAAAAAAAAAAAAAAAAAAAAAGCCCTGAATATTTTTCAGATGGAAAAACTATATATTTGAATATTAATGAGTATATAATTGTTCATTTTTCTACATAAAAGATAAAATTGGTATTAGAATATAATTGTAAAGAGCTTTTCCGTAATTCTATTAAAATATGGATTAAAATACCCGATTCAATGAAATGAATATAAAATTCAATGAAATATTTTTGGATCGCTTCAATGCCTTTTTTTTTTTGTCAGGTTCGGGTAGGATTGCGGGTTGACTGGAAATCTAATTTTCGGGTTCGTGTTGGGTATAACCCGACCCACGCGGGACCCTACTAGGCGGTCGCCTAATGGTAAAACCTGCGGTGAGTGCAATTTGACTACGCACCTGGAGAAACAGAGCCGTCCGGGAGTGTTGTACAATGTATCTGGTACCTGCGCTTATAGAGGCTCGCAATGAGACTTAGCCTTTTTTTTAACATTTGAATCAAAATATTAGGCCAAAGCAATTTTGCATAGGGTCCCACACCTGGATTTCATGCTTGGCCAATGAAATAATAATCATAACAATAATAATGTTGATAATAATAAAAACGAACACAACATTTTTTCCTTTTCTTTTGGGAGTAATCGAGGGTCCCAACTTTTTTCTGGCACGCATGTCTCTTTAAAGAGAAAGCCATCTGTGCGCTGAACTAAAGTATAAAATACCTTGCATTGGACCTCAGTCGACAATTTTAAACCAAAAAGCAGCATTGGTTTGTTTTGTTGGAAAGTTAGGGAATTATCCAAAAAATCTAAATATCCAAATATCCAAAAATCTCCATCCAAAAATCCATCTAAATATCCAAAAAATCTATCCCATAAATCCGTTCACATTTCAAAAATTCATTAAAATAGTAATAATATAACAAATTGTGGTATTGGAGTGCGGTTTGCATCATAAGACATGTAAAATGTCGGATTATTTTTGGAAAGAAAAACATAGTTCACATTGTTTCGATTTTTTAAAACTGCCACAAAAAATCAAACTCTTTGACAAGTCTCATGGTGCAAACAACGATACGACGATTCGATAATTTTTTATGAATTGTTGAAATACGAATCGATTTATAAAAAGTCCTGCACTTTAAAAATGGTACTGAATTTTTTTTCGAGGGAGATTATTTCAAAGATTTTTTGTTCATGAAAAACAGAGGAAAACACCTTGGTAATAAGTCTCTAAAAAGGCTATTTAGACTATTTTAAAGCATTTCTTAAAAAACAAAAAAACAAAAAAAAAAACTATGTATTTAAAAAGTATCTTTAGTCATAAGCGTAGCCAGGTTTCTGTTACGGGGAAGAGGGGGGGGGGATGCTTAGATTTTTAGGGTTCCGTACTTAAAAAGTAAAAAACGGAACCATTATATGGTCACTCCTGTGTCTGTCTGTCACAGCCATTTTACTCGTAAACAATGAAATGTGGAAAGTCCAAACTGGGGAAAGTAATAAAGACTATTGACACACATATTTACAGATTATTAACCATTCACAAATATATTTAGGAAAAATGTAGAGGGGCTAATTAAGTTACTTGAAAAAAAATCTTTTCTTTGTATATCGTCTGGAGTATCGTAAGAAAGCTTTCGTAACGCTGAACTACAAAATGCATTTCTTTCAATTTTAGGTATTATATTTTCAGAGATATCGTCGAAAATGTAGTGCAAAAATATGTCCCCCCCCCCCCCCCATCTATTTCCGAATCTAATGAAACTAAACTTATGAAAAAAATAGAGATAGTAGACGTTAAGTTAAACCTTGCAGGAAAATTATAATGATTACCATTGGTCACATATTTTTTGAGAAAAGCGCATTTTTCCGATACACAAATTTCGGTTTGCGGGCATTCAGCAAAGGTGTTGAGAAGCTCTGGAGGTACCTATGGTAGCAGAAGTATAAATGCATTGTTGATAATGATTTTTGAAAAAAAAATCTTTGGTACTTAGCCGAGATATTAACCCTTAAAGACACGGACGGTTTGGACATGCATAAAGACAGGGGCGGCGTATTCTATGTACAATCGGCTTTTAAAGCCTAGATAACAACTTTTAATGATATGTGTAATGCAATGCCAGTAGCAGTATAAAAGCAATAAACGTCAAATTGTTAAAAACAGACTAATTTAATTAGAATTAATCACATAAATACTATGGAATTCGCGACTAGTTTGCATCGAGTGGATCTCTCAATACGCCTCCAGTGTCTTTAAAAGTTAATTAAAAACATATCTGGAAAAACGCGGCACGGACCAAGGCGGCGTTGCAACTATGTGACCTCCTTTCGAAGGGCGCTTAGCCCAATGCCAAGTTTAAACTTTGAACAAAGGTTTTGTTTTAGCTACACTGTAAAGAGAAATGATTATTACTACGCTGAATTTAGTTTCATAAAATGCTAAATGAAGTTTAAATCTGCGCTATTTTTTATTGTCAATACCGAATAAATTTCATTAAAAAAAAAAAAAAAAAAAAAACGGATTAGGATAAGATTAAAAAAAGAGTTATATAGAATAGCAATATTTGAGATATTTTGGGCTCCATATTTCTTTGAACTTTTATGGTAATACCCATTCATACTTTTCCAGTATATACAGCTATACCCATCAATACGTTGTATAGTTTTACAGTGGCGCATCCAGGATTATGCTTTGGAGAGGGCTAGCATATTTTAGAGCCCCATGTGTGCCCAGAGCTGGTCCGGCCCGCTGTCCAGCTCTGTCTTTCTTTCGTTTGATTTGGGACGTGCCGGATCAGGTTCCGACTTACATTTTTTCTGCTGACTTGAGCACTGTTGTAACCAGCCAGAAAAGCCAGAGGAAGCTCTGGAAAGTTTTGGTGGGGCTAATTCTGTATGCTTTCAACATGTTAAATAGTGGGATACTGTACTAAAATATACCTTAGTTTTTGCGATTTTCTGGTGTGTTTTTGTATTTGGTTAATTTTAAAGTGTTTTTGAAATCAAACGATTTAAAGTTTTATTATTAAATTATCAAAATATTATGAAGGTTAAAGAGAGTAAGAGACTGCACGGAGTCTTAAATTTTGAATTAAGTAAATTTTAAAGGTGCTAATATTTCGAATTTCATAATAAAATTTATAAAAGTGAAGAAATTGTGCGAGAAAATTAATAGCTTTTCAAAAATTTCGATTTTTTAAGGACCTATTAAAAATAGTAATAATATTCTCTCGTAATTAAAAAAAAAAAAAAAAAAATTAAATATCTAGTCTAGTCTGGGAGGGGTTTTAGCCCCCTTAGCTCCCCCCGTAGATGCGCAATGTAGTTTTATATAAAGACTTATTATTCTTTTAGCAACAATTTTTGTTAATAATACAGTCAATAATTCATATATTTATTGTACGGAACCCTCTGAGCTCGAGTAATGCTCGCACTAGACCGTTTATTAAGATAACTTCTTGGCTACAAACAATTTTCCTCTCTCTCACACACAAATATACAAGGTGTTCCAAAATTCGACCAACAAATTCAGAGGGGTGATAGTAGGCATTAAGATGGTGAAAAATTACCATAGAACATGGTGTCGCAAACCACTTATTGAGTCACAAATACAGGGTGTTTCGTCCTAACAGAACTCGGATTGACGGTAATAATTTCGAGAAAAATAAAAACATTGCAATGAAAATGCAACGATATGTACCTTGTTTTGTGTGAAATGTGATAACATCGGAAAAGATCTGGAAAAACACGTTTCTCAAGCAATCGATGGTACCGTATGAAATGATAATTACAGTCCAAAATGTGGGGCGTCCAGTGCATACTGGTGGCGCGTATAATGCAAACTTCTACCACTTTTGTTTGGTGTAGGTGTTATCTCATTTACAACAAAGGTCAGAATGTCTGTTAAATGTTTATTATAATATACTTCAGTTTTCTGAAAGTTATTACCGTCAACCCAAATTGAGTTAGGATGAAACACCCTGTATTTTTGATTAAATATGTGGTTTGTGACCCCTTCTATGTTCTATGGTAATTTTTCATCCTCTTGATGCCAACTATCACCCTATGGATTCGTCGGTCGAATTTTGGGACACCCTGTATATATAGATAGATGTTTGTATGTGTAAGAGAAAGAAAGAGACTATTGTCCGCGTCCGCAGAGATAAGTAAATTTGGTACGAGAATCTTTCAGAACAAATTAAAACCCCGCAGCCGGGTTTTTTTTCTTTCTTTTTTTTTTTTTTTTTGTCCGGAGTTTTTAAAAAATAATTTAATTTTTTTTTATATAGACAAGTTACTAAATCTCGAAATCAATAGTAAACCAAAAAAAAGTTACACGATGACAGGTTTCGGGACATAAGCAAGGATTAATAAGGATTATTTCGAAATATTGCCCACCTCCCAGATTATCGAAGTTTTGTGCGCTTGGGAAAGTTGAGAGGGTTTATATTGATCAACGGTCCAGAAATGCAAGTCCGCAAGCAGTCTAGAATATAAAAAAAAATAATGCGAAGTGCCCATTTTTTAAACAAAGGAATTTTGTGAAGGGTCCTGTTTTAAACTGCAAAAAATTATGAAAGATTCTGTTGTAAGATGAAAAAAATTGTGAAGGTTTCTTTATAGGAATCTGATTCTTCCTAAACAGATCCCTGTGTAATTTCTTTTTAAGGCGTCTTCTTCCCCTCCTTGAAGGCATCCGCCCTCCCCCAATGCCGAAACTATCCTTTTTTGCGTCCAGGGCAAACATGGATTTTGGCGCCCTCACCCCCTCCCTCCTCTCGCACAATAAAAGTTACCGACCGCAGGTACCCTATGCAAAAAAAGGGGGAAAAATACTTAAAAAATAAAAATCATTTAATAATAATAATAACAATGCTATCAAGAAATATGTAAACAATGCTCCCATAGGATTAACATTATCTTGAGCGTTAAGAGCCTACACTAGTCACGCGAAGAAACTGGATCGCTAATGTTAAACCTATGGGAGCTTTCTTTTTAAAATTTCTCACTTGCATATTAGTAGTTTTAAATTATATTTTTCTTGCATAGAATAGTTGAGATTGAATTCTAACCGAGTTAGTGTTTATTTTTTCGATTTTGGTTGCAGATTTTTTTTTTTTATAAAGTTATTTTCACTTTCACAAATTTGAAAAAAACACTCCTATAGGTTTAACATTAGCTTGCGAGTTTCTTTGTATTTCATATATATATATACATTTTTGCATGAAACGACAAACAAAATCTTCATTTGGCGCCCCCCCCCCCTCACTTTTCTTTCCCGGGGCACATGCCCCCTCTGCACCCCCCCTTAGTTTCAGCAGTGGCGTAGCTAGAGCATTTCGTTTGGGGGGGTGTGAAGATCGAATTTACCGAATGTTCATAGTAATTTTTTTTTTTTTTTTTTTGTATTTACAGTACAGGACCTATTACCCAGAATCCTCGGAACCGAAGGCTTTCTGATATTTTGGAATTTTCCAGATTTCGGGTCCTCTCAAATTTCACGTTTTTTTCGCGATCCTTTGACGAAATTTGCGGGTTTTTTTTCACGATCCTTTGACGAAATTTGTGGGGGTTTTTTCGCGATTCTTTGACAACATTTGCGTATTTTTTCTACGATCCTTTGACGAAATTAGCGTTTTTTCGCGATCATTTGACGAAATTAGCGTTTTTTTCCCGCGATTCTTTGACAAACTTTCAGATTTTTTTACGATCATTTGACGAAATTAGCGTTTTTTCCGTGATTCTTTGACAAAATTTGCGTTTTTTTCGGGAACCTTTGACAAAATTCGCGTTTTTTCCGCGATTCCTTGACAAAATTTGCATATTTTATATGATCATTTGACGAAATTAGCGTTTTTTCCGCAATTCTTTGACAAAATTAGCATATTTTTTCTACGATCATTTGACGAAATTAGCGTTTTTTCCGCGATTCTTTGACAAAATTTGCATACTTTTTCTATGATCATTTGACGAAATTAGCGTTTTTTCGCGATCATTTAACAAAATTAGCGATTTTTCCGCGATTCTTTGACAAAATTTGCGTTTCATTTCAGGATCCTTTGACAAAATTCGCGTTCTTTCCGCGATTCTTTGACAAAGTTTGTGTTTTATCGCGATCCTTTGACGATATTCGCGATTCTTTGAAAGACGTTCGCATTCTTTTACGAAATTCGCGTTTTTTCTGTGATTCTTTGACGAAATTCACGTTTCTCTGCAATTTTTTGACGAAATTAGCATTTTTTAACGATCCTTTGACGAAATTATCGTTTTTTTTCGCGATCCTTTGTCAAAATTCGCATTTTTTTCGCGACTCTTTGACGAAATTTGCATTTTTTTCAGAATCCTGTGATGAAATTTGCGGGTTTTTTGCGATTCTTTGACGGAATTTGTGGTTTTTTTTTTCGCGATTCCTTGACAAAATTCGCGTTTTTTCTGCAATTCTTTGGAGAAATTGGCGATTTCTTCTGCGAACGATTGACGTATAATTGATTTTTTTTCGGCGCCCATTTGTCGAAAATCGCGATATTTTTTATGTCCGAATTTTCGGACTGAAGACCAATTTTTTTTTTAATTTTCGGAAAATTCAGAACAGAATCAATCACCCCCGGTGAAATATCTGATGATTTTCTTTTTTTAACGAATCTTAATATAAATTAATTTTATACTAAAATTGGAGAGAAAAAATGATTTTTTCCTAATGTCGGGGGGAGGGGAGGACGGTTTCGTGTTATCTGGCGGCTGAAATAACATATTTTAGTGGTTACACGTCGTAACACAATGGATTGAAAAAAAATTAGGAATTGGTAAAATTTTCAAAAAATTTCAAAATTTTAGTACAAATTTACAAATTTAGAAAATTTTCAAATAATTATTTTTTTCGGATTTCGGGTCTTTCCGGATTTTGGAATTCCGGATAATGGGTCCTATACTGTATTTGTATTTTGTATTTATTTGTATTTTGTATTTTTTCACATTGTTTTCTTTTGGGCGAGGGGGTGGGGGGATTAGACATTTATTTATTATTTCAGTAATATATAAATAAGCAGACCAAAAAATTTTAACAAAAAACTAAATAA
Source organism: Maratus speciosus (assembly GCA_963932465.1). Taxonomy (NCBI): domain Eukaryota; kingdom Metazoa; phylum Arthropoda; class Arachnida; order Araneae; family Salticidae; genus Maratus; species Maratus speciosus. The sequence continues at coordinate 367,123,336 of OZ010787.1, read as the reverse complement.
TTTCAACCATTTAAAATTTTACAAACTGAAGGAGCGAGGGTAGTAGAAATTATGAATGGAGGGAGTGAAATAGATAACTGCTGATTTATTTATCGTATTGCACAATTACAAATAAAGCAGAGGAAAAAAGTAATTTTAAAGACTTTAACCCTTAACTGATCAGGTAAGGTGTTTTCCACCCCAGAGAAATTTCATTTATGAAGAAATTTTTTTTGTGGTATTTAGATACGTGTATTTATATGTATATGTATGTACACTTACAGTACTTTTTCAGTTGTTTTTATTCAAGTAAATAATGCAAAATTCACATGAGATTTTCTTACTTTAATTCGTAAATTTTGTTGAGTGCACAAGACAAGAAATCAAATTTTGGGGTTGTATACACACCACCTCACCACGTTATATATATATATATAAATCACCTCATCACTTAAGGTTTAAGCTTTTCGTGCTCGATACTTCAGTGAGGGGGGAGGGGACAAAGGTAAAAGGCGTAATTTGGGGTGAGGTGTAAAAAGACAGATTTAGATTGATTATTTATTATTACAATAAAAATAAGTTTAACAGAAAATATTTTTAAAATAATTATTTTTTTCTTTTATTTATAACTCAAAGTTTGAAATTTGCAATACTTTTTAAATTTTAAGTTAGAAGTCTGTACGGGTAGAAATTTTCAGGGCCGGGCCAGGCCGACCCATAGAAAAAAAGTCAACCCGGCCCATTATAAAAGATAGGCCTGAACTCGGCCAGACCTGTCAAAAAAATTATTGGCCTGGCCCGGCGTTATAGCAGCTAAAAGTTCAGCCTGAGACCATTCTGGCCCGAAAAAAAAAATGAAAATCTCGACCCGAGCCTGGCACGGCCCGAGTGAATTTTTACAAAACATTGATTTTTACGTCGATTTGGTTAAAAATTTGTCTGTACGAGGAATCTTGATCAAAAATACTTAATCTTAGCTTTTTTTTTTTTTTTTGTAATCTTTATTTTTATAGAAATGCCGTAGGTTGCGATATTTTTTTTTTTTAAATAAATCTCTATTTGTTATATGCAAATGCTTAGACTATCATTATTTTTGTTAATCCATATTCCATGTATTGGAGACTTAAAAATCTAGAAAATGCTATACAGTGAAATCTTCTAAGACGGAATCGCACTGTAAAGTAAAAAAATGCATTACAGACAAGTTCCCTTCTTAATAGGTGTAAATGTATTATATATCCTTTTCTCACATATTATTATATTAATTTTGCATAGATCAACACCTTTTTCAGCTTAAAACAGGATTACGCATAGACAGGTTCTTTTTCACACGCGTTGCTATATTTTAATTTAGCTTTATTTTGCTACCAGGCCACGCTGAGACAATGATTTTCATACGGTGAAAACCGGAACTGAAAATTTTGGCCTATGAAGACTTGGAAGAATGAAACCAGTCCCGGCTCTGTACAGAAAACATTAATTAGGCCTAGTCAGGCCTTATTTATGTTTTGCCAAAGCTGGCGTTTGTAACAGATTTTTTTTTAAACGTGGCAAAAGATCATTATGAGGTAGCAATTGATTATAATTTTATATGTGATACATTTATCAGAAAATTAAAAAAGTCTATTGGATTTCAAAGCACTTCATGCCTTATGCCTGCTGATTTCATGCTTCTGGATTAAAAAAATGTCTACTTAAATGTGTCAGAAAATTTACCATTCGTAAGAGGAGTAAAAATATTTTTTAAGAACAAGTGTTTTTTTTTTTGTTTGTTTGTTTGTTTTTTTTCATAAACGTTGCATTTAATTCGAAGTTAGAAAATTATTTAGTTATTTCAAATTTTAATCCGTGTATGGTATATTTGATAATTTTGATGATATGTGACAGAAAAATGCACAATATAAGAATAGGAGGATTTTTGGATTTTATTTTTTCTTTTCTTTTTTTTATTTCTCTTTTTCCATAAATATTTACCCAAGTAAAAACGTAAGATAAAATAAGAAAATTAATAAAAATTAAATAAAAATATATGAGAGAATTGGTTGATTAGTAGTTTTTATTTTCTCTGGTAATTAGAATAAGGATAATTGTTGCAGATTACTTCAATGAGAAAATTTCAACTGTCTGCCCCCCAAAGCAGATCAAAGGACCAAAACAAACTACAGAGAACGACGGAAACATTTAGTAGACAATGTTGCATAAAACCGGACAGAAGAATTTTTTTACTTGGAACTATTTTACAGAACGTTTTTACTTGGATTTATAGAAAAAAGAGAAAGAAATAAAAGAAAAAAAATTCAAACCCTCCTATTCTTATATTGTGCATTTTTCTTTCACATATGATCAAAATTATCAAATACACACCATACACGGATTCAGATTTGAAATAACTAAACAGTTTTCCAACTTCGTATTAAAAGCCACGTTTATGAAAAAAAAAAAAAAAACACTTGTTCTTAAAAAATAGTTTTACTTCTCTCAAGAATGTTAAATTTTCTGACACATTTAAGTAGACATTTATTTTATCCAGAAGTATGTAATCAGCAGGCATGACCGCATGAGGTATGAAGTGCTTTGAAATCAAATAGCACTTTTAAATTTTCTAATAAATGTATTACATATTAAGTTATAATCAATCGCTATTTCATAATGATCTTTTGCCTATTGTCATGTTTAAAAAAAAATCTGTTCCAAACGTCAACTTTGGCACCATTTTCTGAAAGACCAGTTACCTTTATAGGAAAAAAGAGAAACGCTATTCGTTTACGAATAAGAAAGAATATCTGCAAATTTCGTGCATTTAAAAATGAAAATTTCTTCACGAAAGTGTAAAAAAAGATACAAGTTACGATTTCAGATCAGCTTTAAATAGTTTTTAAAAACCACAAAATGTGGCTAATCAAACCTGCACTTTATTTGTAGGATATTTTTTCTGTTGAATTTTTAAGCTGGAACTCGTAATATAGAAAGTTATCAGAATTGAAATAGTCAAATATCATGTTGAGCAAGTGAGCATAAGTATACAAAAATTAAATATTATTTTAATTTGCAATAATAAAAAAAGAGTCTTGAACACAAAAAGAATTTTTTTAGATGGAGAAGGGGAAGGGGAGAGAGAGTAGACAGTGTGGAAAATTATTTTGTGTTCTGCAAAATTACTTTGCTTGCATTTTTTTTGTGAGCTGTAGCGTTGATTCTATTACACGAATTAGCCTGATTGAAGTCAAAGGATTTTTTTAAATCAATTTAAATTAACTTTGTGATCCCTTCATTTCAGAAAACAAAGAAAAAAATGGCTTTCAGTTTTTGCAGCAGAATGTAAATGTATGTCTCAATACTCCAATTAGAAGAAAAATTAATGTTTTATCATCAATGCACTTGCTTTATATATCAATACAACTGATGATTTTAAAACAAGTTCAAAAACATAAATAAAAAATATCTTTTCGAACTGAATGACAAGAACTAGTGTTGCAGTCGTAAAAAAACAAAGGGCATACGCTAAAGTCATGAACATTCATGGATACAGTATACGCCAATGCTTTATTTGAGAAGCAGAGGGTATGCGGAGCTTCTTAAAAAAATCCAGAGTGAGGGTATACGGCGTATATCTCCGTATACCCTCCACTACTACGTGACAAAAACAGATCCAGATCTTAAAACATATCGTCGGTTTATATTAAGTTACAAAGGAAAAAATCCAATATTTTATAGTTCTCTGTCTTATATTATTTTTCTTTAAAGCGGTTCTCGAGCTTCCTACTGAACAACGCAAAAATTTTTCTGACACATTTTCTGTCTCATTTTAAGCATATTGGCAGGCTTGACTGTTGAAGCGGAATACAATGGAAACTAGTTTTACATTTTTTTGATAAAATTACTTATCACGTTATAAGCAAATGTTGTCACATGACGACAAGTTTTTTGCCTTTCTCGAGCTGCCGTGTCTAAATTTAGGTTCAAAACGTTAACTTTGACAATATTTTCTGAAAAATCTTTTGTGTTTACCAAAAAATGGTAAACGTCTTTCGACTACATAGTTTCTGAATAACAACACCTGCCAATTTCCGAACAAAAATGAATTCAGAAATGTGTCAGAAAGTAGCTCTTTTGATTTGAGAATACCCTTAAGGATTTTTTTCCCGCATTTTTTTTTAAATAAGTTTTTCAAGAAACTTTTAGTTTTTCGAAGATACAATATACCATTATATATAGTAGCTAATAGGGATGTAACGAATATTCTGTATCTATTCTGTATTCGGGGTTTTCGGCCATATTACCGAATATTCCGTTAGGCCGAATATCAATTCGGCCAAACCGAATACTTAAAAAAAACTTTTAAAACATTTTTAAAAATTCTTACACAATTTCTACTTTTAGATGTCAAATTATAAAGATGTTCATAAAAATTAGAAACAGAATCATATTTAAGTAAAAGAGAATATTTTTACATTATTTGCTTTTTGTAAAGTATTACTTAAGAAAATTAACCATAATGGAGATTTTCATAGGAATTAACAATGTAAAAATGCAACTTCCTGAACCTTTTCTAGTAAATAATCGGTTTCTTGCTTTTTCACACAAAAGTGCGCTTCTAATCGAAACAGAAAAACTTTCAGGGTTGATAATACACATCAAGAAAGACAATTTTTGCTCAGAAAACCACAATCGAAATCCACTTATTCAGTTATAAATAAAGTGTATCTCATCTCATTCGAGGTCAAACTTGGATTTTCATTTGTTAACCCTAACGAAGATATCATAGCTATATTTTTTAACAAACTTGCTTTGATTTCTGTGAAATATAATATCATGATGAGGAGTGCTGGAAATTGCCATTTTTCATATTTAAACAACTATGAGGTAGACATTCCTTTATTCAGAATGCAATTTATAGTATTTATACTGTGTCACTGGCCAAAATTCAATCATTTTCAATGATATCATCACATTTAATACAAACTAAATTAATATCAAACAAATCTTGCTAAAATATCTTCATTTACTGATAAAGTTGTGAACGAAAATTCAGTTTCGGCTTGTAGTTGCACACCCAGAATTTTTGACTAAATATATTGTAATTTTAATGAAATAAATGGAGTGAGGTGTTGTTTTTTGTTCAAAATTTTTTTGTCTTGACCATATTATCTCTGTTTTTTACAATTTTCTAGGAACAATGTGTATGTTTACAATCTCTGAAAATAATCGTCCATTCGAAACACTGATCCAAGATGCATTTAAAAACTTCCTTGCTAAATCAAAGACAGTAGAAAAGTTATTTTTGCTGAGTTGATTGTTTTAGAATTTAAAAAAATATATATTCACTTGGTTTAATTCACCAGAAGAAGCAATGAAATATCAAACTTTTTTAATTAATAAAATTTTAAAATTCTCTTCTTAAATAACATAAAGATTTTTTTCATGTATAAAGTTTACTTGTAAAAAGTTCTTGTTTATCAATATGTAAATTTCTGCATTAAATATTGTGTAAAATTATTTTAAAATTTAACATTTTAATGCCTTTAATCTTTGAAATATAAAAGTATTCGACAAGCCGAGTACTTGGTATTTGGCCGAATAGTTACTACTCGGCTGGCCGAATATTCGGTACTCGGCCTAACAGTTAATTCGGCTAACCGAATATTCGGTATACGGTTCGCTTGTAGGCCGAATATTCGGTAGAAAAGCTATTTTTGCTGAGTTGTTTGTTTTAGAATTAAAAAATATATATTCCCTTGGTGGTTTAATTCACCATAAGAAGCCATGAAATATGAAACTTTTTTAATTAATAAAATTTTTAAATATTCGACCAGCCGAATATTTGGTATTTGGCCGAATAGGTACTACTCGGCTAGCTGAATATTCGGTATCCGGTTCGCCTGTAGGCCGAATATTCGGTATTCTGTCAAAATCACTATTCGGTACATCCTTAGTGGCTGATGTAATTTTATTACACCGTTTTAATTTTCATTGATAAGAAAAGATTCCCTGTTCTCTCTTATATTTTGCTTTGAAAAACAGACAATACAACAGAAAAAAATCTGGCGACATCCTGTCCACCGAAAAAACCGCGAATATCAACCCCCGATAGCTTTCAGAGTCAAGCAAAACGAATTTTAACGAACAAGAAGTCTGGCCTTCTAATTTCATTTGCATTGGTCAAGGAGTGTACGCATTTACCCTCAAGGCACTCTTCTCCAGATTCCTTTCTTGAATGAAGCGAAGATATTTTCTACCCTTATCTTCTAGCTTACAGGGACACTGCATAGAAATAGGAAGAAGCTATACTTAATCTTCTAAGGGATACTGTAACCTGGACCCCTCTCCCTCCCCTTCTTACACCCATGGAATAGTTAAAAGGTGAAATTGCAATCGACTCCCAGCGAAAAAAAAAAAAAAAAATACATAGTGCAAAGAGAAAGGAAGTTTCTAATTAGAAAATCTATATATTTAAAATATTTAATAATTTCAAATATGGTTTGACATTGTTTTCTGTTTTGCAATACATTTTGTAATATGTTTTTAAAAATTCTTAAAAAAAAAGAAAAAAAATCAGAGCCAAATGATGCAATTTTTGAACGAAAGTGAAATTACCGAATGTATATGAGTTAACCGAAGTGGGGGGTGTCGCACCCCCCCCCCCCCCTGTAGCTACGTCCCTGAGTTTCAGCCCTGCGCCCCCCCTTGAAAAATAAAACAACATTAAAAAGAAAAAAATTCTTCAGTAAAATGCCAAAATGGGGTGTTGATGGTTAAAATCTGGAAAAAATTCCTCATTTTTTCTGTTACTGCGTTATGTATGCACCCCCCCCCCCCCACCCTTATCTTATTACACTGAAATTCCAGATCATGATAAATGAAATATCTTTACATTTGAAAAGTTTCCATTTGTTCGTCTTTATTTCATTCCATCACCCTTTAAATCTCTGTATATTTAGTATTTTATTTTCCCTTCCTTCTCCTCCCCAAAAGCCTCCCTTAGTGAAAGTTTAAAAAAGTATAAGGAGTTTTGCTTATATATAAGGCATCTCTGATCGAGTTTAAAGAATCTATAGACTATTTCCTTTTTAAGGGAACCTTGCCTAAAATATCCCCCCCCCCCTCCCCCCAGTAAAATGACAAAATTGCGTGTTCATGTTCAAAATCTAAAAATTTTAAGACCAGGTAAGGAAAATTCATCACTTTTTAAAAAATTACTCTTTATTCGTCTTTATCCCATCCCTTTATTCTTTATGAACTTTATAGGTTTATTTTCTAAAATTATTAAAGTTAGTTCTATACAATATTGCAATTTTATATTATGCATTATTAGCAATAGCAATTGTTCTAATTTTTTTTCACCCCTCTTTTAGTGCCGGATGGTAAACCAACAATTATTAGTGCTTATAATACAAGCAGTACCTCAATTCGAATCCAGTGGGCGCCACCTCCTGATCATACTATCCACGGAGAGTTTTTAGGTTACCGTATAACTTACCGGCCTAGGGATCGACCTGAAGAACAAAAAGATATAGCAATAAGAGATCCATCGACACGGGTGAGTGACATCTAAATGAAATATCTTTCTTGTGTACAATCGGTCACTTATTTTTATCATAATTATTTCTGTATGTTTGGAAAATATATACTTTTATAAACTAGTGTCAGGTAAGTTATTATTCTTCCAAGATATTTCCTTTAAAATTGAAACATAAGACGTTACAATGTAGCGTCAGATGTTTGTTTATTTTGTTTGTTGTGGTTGTTAAATTGCATGTGCTCGTGATTTCGATTGAGATGCGTTTAATTATTAAAGATTATTTCGCTTGTGTGGCATTTGTAACATGATTTGAAAATTATTTCTAATATTATTAAGTACATTTTATTATTATTAGTATACAATAACAATTGTTAGTGTATTATTGTTTTGTTTTTTTTAGTCTGATTAGTAGTGCATTGTAATAAATCAATGAAATGAAATATAATTAGTGACAACAGGCAGAAAAAATAAATAAACGTTTAGTATTATTAATAAGACACAGAAAAAGGTTTTAGAAATGAAATATAATTACCAACATCATGTAGATTTTTTTTTTTTTTTTGGAAGTTTAGTATTTTCAAGTATATGCATCATAGCAATTTTTAGAAGTGAATCAGCATTATTAAAATCGAACAGTGCTTTTATTAGAAGTTTAATGCAATTATTAGCTTTACAAAACAATAATTATTATGTAAGTCTATTAGCAGCATACATTTCATAAAAATAATGGTCCAACTATTATACATCAGATTCATTGAATATTTCTCGCTTATCATTATTTTTTTGTGTGAATCTTAAATATGCACATACTTATTTATTCTTTGAAATATGAAGTGTGTAATATGCATAAAATTTTTATTTTATACTAGAAGAGTGTCATTAAAATATGTTAATGGTGACATACTCTTTATTCAATGTTTTATTTTGAACATTTGAGGCAACATAGTCAAATTTTTGATAAATTAATAGTTACCAAGTTACTAATTATGCCATAAAATTTTATTAAATGAATATCTGCCATTAGAGATAAGCTGCCAAAATTTTATTTAATCCATATTTTAAATAAAATATTGCATTTCTGTAGTATCTACCATTTTCTTATGAAAATGTCAAACAGTCTATATTTCAAATTTATAATTGCTCGGATCACTCATATGATAAATACATTACATGGACCCATGAATTAGTGTAATATTTAACCTAATATATCTAAGCATTTAACTCATTTAATAATTTCATCCTGGTAGTTTATGAGATGGAAAATATGACTTTTAGTTAATGCTCAATCTTTATTTTATTTCCTTGCCTATTTTTGTTGAAATATTTTAAACTTGTTACTTTTTCTTGAAACTAACAT